>JAFMOD010001571.1:944985-972370 GCA_019802435.1 Corydoras maculifer
CGCTCTCCATCCAATCTGACTGAGCTTGAGCTGTTTTGCAAGGAGGAATGGGCAAGAATTTCAGTCACTAGATGTGCAAAGCTGGTGGAGACATACCCTAAAAGACTTGCAGCTGTAATTGCAGCAAAAGGTGGTTCCACAAAGTATTGACTCAGGGGGGCGCAATAATTTTGCACATCGCACTTTTCAGTTTTTTATTTGTAAAAAAATTGTTGATTCAAGTATAACTTTCATTCCACTTCACAATTGTATACCACTTTGTGTTGGTCTTTCACATTAAATTCCAGTGAAATATATTTATGTTTGTGGTTGTAATGTGACAAAATATGGCAAAGTTCAAGGGGTATGAATACTTTTGCAACCCACTGTATATATATATATATATATATATATATATATATATATATATATATATATATATATATATACACACATATATATATATATATATATATACACACACACACACACACACACACACACATATATATATATATATATATATATATATATATATATATATATATATATATATATATATATATATATATATATATATATAGACACATATATATCAACAAAGCTGCTAAATTAAATTAAATTCAGTTGTCATTTCATGTAAGTGCTTCATGTAATTTCTTATTAAACCAGCTTCACGTCATAGATTGATAAATAGTAATTGTGAAATCCAAAGAAATCTAGCCTAAATAGATATTGATCCCAGTGACCGGTTGAGCTTAAAGCCTTTTAAAATGAGGACATGTGTGGACAGTAGCCAGGGTTAGGCACAGTTCATTAGTTCTGGATATTACTTTTTTATTATTAAACACGTGCTGTGCTGTGCCTCGTTGCTGTAGTGCCCTTCTTTTAATCTGCTGCTTTCACTACAGCTGCGAGCCGTCTTGAGTTCTTACTATGCATAGCTAACGAACTACATTTTCTTAATCTGCATTATTGCTATCCAGTAAACCAGTTATTAAAGACACATGTTACAATTGGCAAGTTAAAACCTAGAAAAAAATCTAATATTGATGCTCTACTGTTAGTATTTGGTTAGCACTTGTGTTGAATGGAGGTCTTGTTTTTGACTTGTAGGAAGCCGCAGTCCTTCCTTTTCTGCATGGATTTTGTTGGTAGCTCTGATAACTGTTTTCAGGAGTATAAATATGCCATTATGTAAATTTATGATACATTGCCCCTTGGTATGATAGTCTTTATTTGTGTTTCTGAAAGAAGACTCAGTCTTTCCAAATTCAAGCTACAGTACATTTTGATTTTGAGTTCTAGAAAAAAGAAAACTTTAGATGCTAGACTTGTCGGTAAGTGGGTACAATAAAGTAAGTTCTGTCCTTCTTTGACCTTTTTTCCCCTGCTCTCTTACTTTCATACACAGTGACCGAAATGCACACAAATGGCTATATGGACACAATTCATTTTCAAGTATTCGAAATCATACAGCTGAAGTTGTGCAACCCGCTGGGACAATGACAGAGTAATCTTTGTACAGAGAAGACCTCTGCACTGCACAAGATGAACTACTATTACACCAACCACTGTCATCATTCCCATATTACTACTATTATTACCATCATAAACAGAATTACAGGCATCATTAGACCTCCCTCAGTGAGCTTGAATGGCACCTTTGGACCTGCAGATTTAGATTCAGCAGGAGGATAATTCCAACAGCTGTATGGGACTTTCAAACTGATGGGTAATTACAAAACTGCTACATGTTGTGTCTGTGTCAACATTAATATTGGAAAAGTTTCTCACACAATGGTACATAATTTGTACATCTGTACAGTACTAAAAATAAAAATAGTAGAACAAGTAGTGTCCATGAAAATGTGTCATTTATTTTATTGATGACTACAATTGTAAAATACAGTACTGATATTATCCACAATATCCGAATTTATAAGTCTCAAATGTTAAAAATTTAATTTTCTTAAACAGAGTGGTCAGATATCAAGCACTGAAAGAATTATTTCGAGGGAACAATAGAAATTAGTCATCTGTTAAAAAGCTGAAACTATTGAAAAATAATTTGTCCCTGTAAAAAAATGGAAATTTTTGATACTGAGATCAAAATCTCAGCAAGAGGTCAAGCAAGAACAGAGCACTTATCACAGTTTGGCAATTACAATGAAAATAAATTCAAGCTTGATTTAATGCTTAGCTTGTCACTGATGGCATTGCTGAACAGCAGTGGAATAAGAAAAAGGGTTAGCCATGCAGTAATATGAAAGGGTTAAAATGTATTCAATAAAACATAGAAATGACCATATACAAATAGTATTTAAACTTCTCATTATTATATTACATGCTGCTGAATTGTACCATCACACTTAACATTAAAAGTTTAAATGCAAAACAAACCCATGTGAAATGCTATTTCTCGCTCTATAGTCACTGAAGTAATTTACCACTAACTTATTAGAAAAATGTACATATCTAATATACTTAATGGTTAGTATTGCCATATATATGTGTTGTTATACATACATAAGATTAGTTATCTGAAAAGGAATAAAAATGATAATACTGCATATTAGCTCAAATTTAGTTCATCTTGCATCACAAGATTAAAAATGTCATCCAATTAATAAGACATTATTCATATTAACATAGATTAAAAAAAAATTATAATTATTACTATATTTTGATATTAATATGTACCTGTTTGCGTATGTGTGTATCTTCATTAGTATATGATTGTGTACATGTCCGGATGTAAACCCTTTAGACAAAGCAAAAATGAGATGAATATCATAAAACCATTTCTTAAGTGGCTATCTGTCAGCATTGCAGAATGACTAATGTATTGTTTTTGCAAGATGATTTTATTCATTGCAAATCCTGAGATCTTCTAGGATCTCTTCTAACTACAATCAATATGCAGTAAACTCATCTAAGTCTAAGGTGCCTCCAAAATTGCAATTTGTAGCTGACTGCTACCTTTTAAAGGGTCCATCAATGTGGAGCGAGCGAAAGCTGACTAGAATCAATTCTGTCGATCAAGAGAAGATCCAGAGAGTTTTAAACATATCCGTCTTCTTTGTTACATTGCAATTTCTTGGTCACAATCGCAGCATTTTGATGCAAGACCTCTTGCATTTTTTTTTTTTACCACAAATGACCGGCCACATTTATCACATCCATAAAACAGGAGGTAACGGGGAAGGTGTTGTGTACAGATGGAGAATGAAGGTATGGCGGGGAAAGATACAGAAGAGAGGACAATTATGAAGCATGCTGCAGCCTCTTCTATTCATTTTTCTTAATTACCTGAAAAAAATCCCTTTCCTCTGGTTCATTAGCTTCTTTGTTGAGCAGTTACTAATGTCAGAGAAAAGATGGAGGGATTCAGCAGCAGTGGAACTGAGGTAAATATAGGGCATTTGCATAAGCTATTGGTTTCACATGAAGATCAAAGCTTATTGTGGATGATGAGGAGGCAATTTAGTGCTTCAAAAAGTTTTTCTGAAACGTGACGAGAGAAACTAACAAATTGTCAAAGATACGAGACAAGTCTGTAATAAAACCCAATATGTAAGAACTTAAACAGTAAATACACACACACACACACATAAATAGCACAGTTGGGGCAGGAGAATCACACCCTCACAGTCATGTCCAAAAGACATATTATTTGATTTGGCTGGTGGAGTCCTTTTCATCGCAGCGTGGTATTGCCTCTTACACTTCTTTGAGTGCATCAGGTGCAGCATTGCCTGATTGTTTGACAAATGGTGTATATTGCTGACTACTGAAATAAGCAAAGCTTTCTTGATAGTTGAACAGAACTGTACTGAGATGTACTGAGCTAATAATCTGAGCTCAGATATCTTTTTAGATAAGACATCTGAAATAACATTTAATATGATTACATATTGGGTGGCACGGTGGCTGAATGGTTAGCATGTTTGCCTCAGTTCTGGTGATTGATGTTTCCATTTGGGTTTCTCTGGGTTCTCCGGTTTCACTTCACAGTCCAAAAACATGGATTCATGTGTTAGAAGTTGCCACATATTGGTTTATTTTTTATGGATTGTCTCTTGACAGAGTTAAATAAATAATATTTGTATTAAATTACACCCTAGAACTTGACATGTTATATTATTCACACTATCAAGTTTTATAGTTACAGCTACAGATGCAAATATTACAACACAGCATGTGGCCAAAATATCTGGACAACCCATTATCACATCCCACTGCACACCAGGAGCCACAGCTTTGTGTAAAATGTCTTTCTATCTTTATATTCTTTTGTTTTTAGTATTTGTAAATGCTCAACTTCAATAATCCTTCATAAACAACAGTTGCCCAACTACTATAATAATTTCATAACAGCGAGGAACTGTTTGGCTCCTCTCATTATTTCATTAACATGTTTATTCTTGTACAAGTTGCTAGTAATGTATTATTAGACCCAAGTGGAACCAAAAACAATAATTTCATTAATTAGGAAGAGTGGCCATATAAATTTGGCTTTTATTCAGCCACAGATTTAAAAAAATATCTGTTTAAATGCTGACAGATTCCTAATTATCTTAATAGTATAATGCAGTATATTAATAAGGTTTAGTGGTACCACTTTACTTTTCCAATTTAGTCCACATGTTTTTATTGTTCAACACTTTCACCATAAACTCTTAGGGGAGTTTATCAAAGAAAGTGCAATTAGAAAGTAGTACAAGACAAGGTTTGCTTTATTGGCTACACTCTTACTAAATTAACCATAATTTCAGATGCACTGCTACCACAAATTGCAAGCACTTCAAGACTCCCCATTGTTCCCTTTTACATACATAACCAAAACCCTGAGAGGTAAAATGTCTTGTAACAGCCTTGCGTCAAAAAAAAAAATACTACCATGTCTATTTCACTGCTGTGCTAAAAATTATCCACTGCCAAAATTACATCTGTTGAGAAGTGCACAGTGGTTGGTCAGACTGCTAAAAAAAACATCAGACATGGCCTTACTCATTAAACCTGTATATTTGCTGTGTTCTAATTAAAAGCTTCCGTGGCTGCAACCTTTCAACTAGGAAGATACAGAAAAATAATGTAATTAAAAAAAAAAAATGAAAAAAATGTCTGTCTATCTATAATGATTAGTTTGAATTGGCAAAAGACATCTTTAATGGGAGTATCATAAAAAAAAATACATAATTTTTATTTCTTACAAAGAATAAAAAAAAGTAAATGAGGTTTTACTACATGTATTTTGTTAAGTAGGACTTACAATGGGTATAAAATTTAATTATCTTTTAATTTAATGGATCACCAAGTCCATCCAGGGGATGACATTTCGGGCACTGGGAAGATACACCTAGGACAGGTCTCCAATTCATCACTGGACACACTCTTACTCACACAGACACACACACTGTGTTATTCTGGCAATCTATAGCAGCAAATATATTTTAAGTTCATGTTTTTGTACTGTGGGTGGTAATGGAGGAACCCAGAAAAAATGCGGAGATGGGAAGAACAAGGAAACTCCACCCAGATAGGAATTAAAACCTGGATCCCTAGCACTGAGAGAGGCACATGCTAACCACTAATCAACCGTGCCACTCGCCTATGAAACATATCAAAATTATAAAAGTTTTTTTCAAAAGTATGAAAAAAATACATTTTTTGCTTTAAAAAATCTGACATTTAAAATGGACATGTACAACTAGGGATTCCCGGTTCGAATCCCCATCTGGGTGGAGTTTCCATGTTCTCCCCGTGTCTGCGTGGGTTTCCTCCAGGTTCCCCACACAGTCCAAAAACATGGATCAAGTCAATTGAGTTCTCAAAATTGCCCCATATAAAGTGTGTGTGTGTCTGTGCCCAGCGATGAATTGGCGCCCTGTCCTGGGTCTATCTGCCCAGCGCCTGAGGCGTTCTCCCCTGGATGGGCATGGGGAACCCCAACGCGACCCTAATATAGGATAAAGCAGTTGATAATGAATGAACGAATGAATATTTATTACATTTCTTTAGGTGTACATAACTCCACATTATTTACAGCTTTGAAAATCATTGGATTCTACAGTGCAACTCTTTTCAAACTAGGAATCTCTAATCTTATGGTGTAAATATAATCCTCCAGGAAGGACATTTAAATTGTCATGGAATGAGGAATGTTTCAAAGTACACTGGAGTGCCTCAGGGCTCTGTACTTGCCCCCCTTCTCTATTCATTGTAAATGTCCTCATTGGGCTCAGTTATTTTGGAACATGGTTTCTCTTACTATTGCTATGCTTATGACACCAAAATCCACATGTACTTTGCTTATGAAGTCATTACAATCTTCAGATGAATATCCGCCTGCCTCACAGATATATCTGTTTAAAAGGAAAAACCAGATTGGCTAATACTAAAGTGTCTTTGGTTTCTTCTTAAATACTGACTTGTGTTGTTCACTCATTTGGAAGTCGTTTTGGATTAAATCTTTTGCTAAATGTTGAAATATAAATGTATTAGAAATTGTACTTTTTTAACTACTGCATATCAAGAGTCTACATTGTATTTCCTATGTCCTCATCTTGTTTATGTGAATTCAAACTACTTCAACTCCTCCTGGTTGTTAGGCACTCAACTGAAGGACCTACCTCTTAATCAATCAAGCCTACAGCAGAAGAGAAAAGGACAGTAAAGTGCCATCAGGCCTAAAGAGGCACAAACCAGGGCCAGACAACACAGTTGTTTAACAGACTAAATAAATTACGTACTGTTGTGCTTGAATGTTTGTTTTCATAATTGTAAGACAAGTGGTTAATGTAGCAGTTGTACACAAATGTATTTAGACTTACCTTAATGAGTCATGCTCTCAGTTATGTATGACGTAGCCATATGGATACTTGACATCAGGTGTAGTAATACTGTCTGGAAACATTATTTGCCACTAAGTAAACACATTATATATTCAATTTTTATAATATATTACATTATATTTGGCTATGCAGCTAAAAACACTTTATAATACCAAATAAAACAAAAAAGAGGAACAAAACTATCTGAGTAAGAGTAACAGTGTGAGGTTGGATCCTCTACTGAAGCTCACAGGGAGAAAGGCAGGGAAACACCCTGGAGATGTTGCCAGTTTATCTCAAAGTGGACTCATGGACATTCTCTCACACACACACACACACACACACACTCCAATTCACCTACTAGCGTGTTTTAGGACCATGGGAGGAACTGGTGCTCTAGGAAGAAACCCACATAGTTTTAAGAGCATTTCCACCTCATCAATCTTTGTTATATGTTGGTTTAAACCTCACCACTAGAGCAGAACCGTTGGACTGCATGGCCAATATGAGTGAAAACTCTTCTTGCTATGGTACTGATGTCCCTGTCTGGTCCATTACACACTGATTTGTGTGTGTAGCACACTATGTGTACTGCATCAGAAAAAGACACTCTTTCTACTGGTCTGTCTTGTTGCATTAATCTTTACTGTGTTAAGGTGAAGCACATTACAACGGTGGCCGTGCACCCAATGAGCATGTCTACAGGTTTGTCAGGGATCTAATGCAATTTAAGATGGTCGATCTCACAAAGCTTTTCACAGGGAAAGGCAGCCTCATAAAGAATTAAAACGACTGCCTTGGCACCTTGCGGCTCCTGCAGGGATTACAGAATGCCACAATCACCACTTGGCTACATTAACAAAGGCTCTAGCTTTCCAGGCATAAACAATTAGTGAATCACAAACATTGATGGGAAGGGAGAGCAAATGCCCAGATGAGCAGTTTCAGTAGTTGAATTTTCTGCTCACAAATGCTGGTTTTAGTTTAAATTGTTTTAGATTGTGCTGGAATGAAAAAAATGATACACAGTGCAAAATGTAAGTAGAAGTGGATCCACAGCTGTTTTTTATTCCTGTACAGATTATAATTATCTTCTGTTTCATTTATTACACACTATGCTTTTAATGAAGTTCAACATGTTAACAAATGCAGATAAGCCAACTGTTCATTAAGGAGCAAAGTGGTTCAGTTTCTGTGGGTTAAATATGCATCACTTATAAGAAGAATAAAAACAGCAGCTGCAATAATAACACACTGTCTGGTCAAATACAAAATTGCAGTTTGAACTTATTAGTCTTATGATGTAGAGGTTTTATCAGGTAGGTGAAGCGAAATAAAATCCTAAATGCATTAAATAACTAGCAGTGAGTTTTCCGACAGGTCTTGATCTTAGTTATTTAGAGACAACCTTAAGAATGATGATTCTTTGGGAACACAAATGTAGCTTTTCTCAAATGCCTCGCATCACCTGACATATTAAAGACATGTAAGTAGCTCCTTTTGACCTTTTTGGTATATGTTTTACAAACAGAATCACACAAGTAACAAATCAACTGAATAATGTTTATTTTTTGTTATTATACTACAGAAGTATTATTATACTACAAAGGAAGGTAAAGTAATGTTTTTTTTACCAGATAATGTTCTCAGCATCATCCCTGCTTTTAAGTATAATAGAAAACTGGTTGGCATACTAACATCTAAAACAATGGTTAGAAAAGGCAGTTTTGAAAGAACTCTAAGACAAACCTATTATTACTGCACAGGGCCCACAACATGCACACAACACTAAATCATCTGTTAATAAATCTAAATAAATCCACTGGTAAAAAAAAAAAAAAGCAGACAAGACACAAAGTAAATGTGCAAAAGCTCCTAAAACAATCTAGCACATAGAATGGGTATGGTTGTCACAATGGTGATAAACTATGACACCCAGGTAGCTCTTACAGAGTCAGATTTAGAATGGTGCGGTGCTTACAACAGCAAGAATCTGTGCTGCCATGTTACATAAATTAGGATGATTGGGAGAACTGTACTCAATTGTAAACAAACAAACATATATATATATATATATATATATATATATATATATATATATATAATTATTTTTTATCTTGCCAAAAGGAGAAAACAGTTTTTTAATGAATGCCTGATTCACCATAACTATTATCATCAATGTGTCTCATATTACCAGCAAAGCAATATCTGAAATGTTGTGTGGAAAAAGAAAGCATATTCTTTATTGACCTTAGCACACTTCGGAACTGAAAACATTAAATACGCTAATATGTCATTACGCAGGGTTAGCTGGATCATTTTCCATGTGAGCTTTTCATCCTTCATGCAGGTATTTTAAATAGACCAGTGCAGTTCATTAAACTTAACGTCACTGTGACAAAGATTTAAAAACAACCAAGGAAAAAAAAAAACAACATTGCCTTTTAGTAATCGTGCACTTAAATTATTAAAATGAAATGTCAACGCTGTGCAATACCCAAGATGTGTGATCTTTATAATCTAACAGAGGTTAATGTATCAGAGATTAAGGGTGTATAGTTCACGTTTTTCATGTGTGCCATTACTTACATCTACTTACATTCTCAAAGTAATGTGATTAACAAAATGTGATCTTAATTACACAGAGATAATTTGTGCTTGGACTGACCTGCATGCTGAAAAGTTCATTTCGTAAATATTAACAATAGCAGAGCTCCATGATATACTCAGCCCAAAATACTGGATACTAATTTAAAATTTGCAATTTTTAAAAAGTGTTCTTAAAATTGTTAGTATTATTAGTATTGTTAGTATTATTAATTATATTACAACAATATGTTTGCTTTTAATGTTGTTAACCTCAATAAATTAAATCCATTCATCCATTATCTTCCATTTTATCCTAAATTAGGGTCATGGGGGGGTTCCCCATGCCCATCCAGGGGAGAACATTGCGCTGGGCAGATACACCCAGGACAGGAAGCCAATCTATCGCTGGGCACAATAAATTAAATAATCAGTCAAATAAAAAACATTCCTAAATTCAACAAGCGGCTACAGGGAGAAAATTTAAACTCCATCCAGACTGGGATTCAGATCTAGATGCCAAGTGCAGAGAGGCGAACGTGCTAACCACTAAGCCACTGTGCTGTCCCACAGGGAGGTCATATTAAATACTAAAAATAAAACACTAACTATTATGTATAATAATATATTAAGTATTAAATAAATATAATTAAATATTCTGAAAAGTAAAGATAAGTTGCCCAAATAAGTTTCCAAATAAGAAAAAAACGAAGCAAACACAGTATATTTGTTTAATAGCTTGCTTCAGTCTTTTTTTTTTGTATTATTGTGTTGACTCATAATAATCATATAATTTGGGACAAATATTTTAGATAAAAGTTGCAATTATCCACAGCTATATCCAAATTCCCATCATATACTTTGTTTAAAAATAAAACATTACAACTACAGTTTTGGCACTGGTTCTATATTATGTTTATCCATTTGATGATGATGTAACTGACATAAAAACCCACTACCAGTCATTTTTCAAATCAATAAAAGCTGATCATATGTGTGCTGGTAAAGTCACTGTAGTACAGTGATATAAAAGATCAGTTCCAACAAATATGGCAGAATTTCAATAACCAACAAGCAGGTCATTGCTGTGCCATTACTCAAACTGTCACTGGATTTGCTCAGTCTGAAACTAGTCATTTAACTTAACCCACAATTTGACTCTGTATAAGTAAAATGTCATAACAAAAGGTACCATTTACAGCCTGTTAAATAAAAGTGACCAAAAAGACTGCAGTATACTAGTTAATCAAAATTCATATCACCAAGTATTAGAAATAACATGTATGAACATATCACTGTTCTTCTCAACATATTTAATATAACAATCTGTTTAATGGGGCGGCACGGTGGCTTAGTGGTTAGCACGTTCGCCTCTCAGCGCTAGGGATTCCCGGTTCGAATCCCCATCTGGGTGGAGTTTCCATGTTCTCCCCATGTCTGCGTGGGTTTCCTCCGGGTTCTCCGGTTTCCTCCCACAGTCCAAAAACATGGATCAAGTTAATTGAATTCTCAAAATTGCCCAATTTAGAGTGTCTATCTGCCCAGCGCCCGAGACGTTCCTCCCTGGATGGGCATGGGGAACCCCACCGCGACCCTAATAGAGGATAAGCGGGAGATAATGAATGAATGAATCTGTTTAATGAACTATTACAGAACCGTTTAATGAACTATTACAGAACCGTCACATTACAACAGTAGTAAAATAGGCAAAACATTAATATTATACTGAATATGAACAAATGTATTGGGACACATAACATTTACACCTAGAGGAGCCTTTATGACACTTATTCTAAAGTAGTCCCCAGTTTAAAGTATAACCGTTTCACTCAATTCATTTTCATTCGAGTTGGTCCCGAAGGTGTTCCCTGAAGTTAAAATCAGAGCTATGTGAGAGCCAGTCTAGTTATTTTACACTCAACCAACCATGCCTTTCTGGACCTTGCTTTGTGCACTGGTGCACGGTCATGTTAAAACAGAAACTAACCTTCAACCAAACATTTTTTATAAAGTTCAAGTGTACAAGTGTCCAAAATGTATCTCTTTGAAGACAGTTTAAGTATTAAAAAGGAAAACTTCACCAATTTATAACTTCGGCAAGCTCTAAGATGCCTGCTCTCTGCAGTAACAGAAGTTGTAATGACCAACAAAATTCTGAAAAATAGTCTATTTATAGAGTTTGGAGTGTGTTGGAAATGATTACACCATTTCTGTGCATTCCCTGTTGACCTCATAGTCACATCATATTTTCTGTGAAATACCTACTGTAGGGCGGCACGGTGGCTTAGTGGTTAGCACATTCGCCTCTCAGCGCTAGGGATTCCCGGTTCGAATCCCCATCTGGGTGGAGTTTCCATGTTCTCCCCGTGTCTGCGTGGGTTTCCTCCGGGTTCTCCGGTTTCCTCCCACAGTCCAAAAACATGGATCAAGTTAATTGAATTCTCAAAATTGCCCCATTTAGAGTGTGTCTGTGAGTGTGTGCCCAGCGATGGATTGGCGCCCTGTCCTGGGTCTATCTGCCCAGCGCCCGAGACGTTCTCCCCTGGATGGGAATGGGGAACCCCACCGCGACCCTAATAGAGGATAAGCGGGAGATAATAAATGAATGAATACTTACTGTATGTTATCACATCACATTTAATATATTAAAATACAAACATAATTATGGGTTATTTCTAGCACCTTTCTTTCTGTGTTTATGTTGCTGGTGTTTGTATGTAAAATGCTTAAAATAAAACACAGAGTTCTGTTTCCAACTTGTTTTGCTAACAATGACAAACCCAGGACCACTTCCCACCATATAATGGTTTTCTAACTTTTGTACCAGAATGTTGTTGATGCCATTGTTACATCACTCCCAACTCCTGTTCTTGGTTCCCAAGGTACACAGAACATAAAAATTTGGACAAATAACCTCAAACATAACTATGCATTTTAATAATCACTGGAACTTTAAGCAATCTCATAGGTAACTGACAAATGCATAAAAGTGCATAACATTTTTTTTATTATCACTTATAATGAGTATTGACATTGATTGATGATTTCAGCTTCGAATGACATACCAAAATAAGTAAATGTGTGTATAAATGAGTTCGAACATACTCTGTATATCAGAACTGAATCAGCCACAAAGCAACATACTGCAGACAGATGACTGACACAAACAAATTAAATGTAAACACAAAACATCTTAATTCACTCACATCCCAAACGTCACTGGCATATGCAGATCCCAATTATGCAGCTGGATTCAGCATGGCCCCAAGACCTAAGCCGAGTTAGTCATACACTCATGGCTCTTATTTACTCACATCATGAAAGGAACAAATCAGAGTAAAAATGCATGACAAAAAGCTGGGAAACATCAAAAAGGGATCTTATCATAGTTTAGTCCTATCAACTTAACCAAGCTACAGACACATACTTATACCTGAGGCAGTTTTGCATATCATAAATAGGAGAATAGTCACCCTGTTCTCATTTTGTAAATTAAAAGTTTTATCTTATATAATTACCAGCTGTTTTGTCAACAAAATCAATAGAGTGCAATTATGAAATCCCTAGTTTTTTCCATCATGGGTAAATCTGTCTCTTTAATTGAGTGCATGCAAGGGATTGTTGATGCTAACTATATTTGCAGCTTCTTTCATAAACACTGTAGACTATTAATAAAACCGGCCCATGTCAAAGAGATTTCTTTGCAAAATCATATTCCAACAGATATGTCTAAGATCCATATTTGTCAAATATATTTTAAACATATACAGTTTATTACATTTACATTTAGCAGTTACATTTATCCAAAGCAACCTACAAGTATCTAAATTATTTGTTTAGGGGCAGAACATTGGATTGGCCATCATAGTGCACCCCTGGAGCAATAAAGGTTAAGGTTCTTTCTCAAGGACCCACATTGGTAACTTTAGTAGACCTGGAAGTTGAACCCACAATTTTTTGATTGTTAGCCAAACAATCTAAACATTAAAAGCTACCATACTTACTTTTTTTGTAACCATAACCATAACGGGATAAGCAGCTTGGATTTCTTTTTTTTTTATAAATGAAGGAGGTCAGCCAAGTAAAAGTCAATATACAAGACATGCACATATTTCTTCATGAAGTCTTATTTATGACGCATCAAGTGCAAAATCAGAAATTGAATACATCGTAATAGATTTTTCTTTGACAATAAACTTGCTGGTTAATTATGTGTACATCTTGGGTGTATTTTGTTTTTAAATGTATATTCACCATATTGAGCCACTTTACAAATATTTCTCTCTGGTTTCATCCCTGCTTCTAATTGTCCTCCTGCTGATTTTTTTTCTGCTGGAAAGTCTTGTTTCCTCTTTGGTCACTGTTGCACTTCACAGTATATTGCTTAATCCTTTGTTGTGTTATGATATCTAATTTTGTGGCAGACGCAACATATTTTATTTGCCCATCTCCCAATTTTTCAAAACCAATTTACAAGCATTCTGTCTGGGTTAGCCCTGCAGTTGAATTCCCCAATGTACCATTTGGGAGCCTTTTAGCTGCCTTTGCCATTCTAGTAGGTTTATGTTTATATCGTAAACTACTGTAAAATCCCATTTTTACTGCACCACATAGGCTCTTATTTCTGGGCATCAAGTCAAAAAGCTTTATATAGGGTAATTACAGAGTTATATTGCATCTGCACTGAAGGAAAAAAACTCAAAGCAGCAATGACAGTACACAAGAATAAGGAGGTGATTCCTTTTGAATACGGCTGAAGTATTATTATGAGGTAAAGAAAGTGATCTGATGATGGGGCAAAGTTGCCTGTAGAATAATGCCAACAATAACAAAAACCTCCAGCAGCTTGGTTGACAAATATCATGCTACTACAAAGCTGCTGTAAAATAATGCAAGCCCGATATGGACAATACTTTGCCTATAGTCAAAAACATGCATTTGTGTAAAGATGACACAAAACCATTACTATGCAAACATATGATTAAAACAAAAATGAGTAAATATTGCTTGCTAAGGCCTTCATATTATGGTATTCAAAACATAATAAATATAAATGCACATTTAAAACATTTTCATATGATGCATACATCAATATCAACACATCACAACTTTAAATTATTTATATGTATTTCTCTACAATTATTGAAATCATAATCTTTAAGAGACAAAAAAAGCATCATACATGTCCAACAGCAGTGCTATGATCTATAGCAGCAATAACAGAAATATTTCAACAAATGAATAGATGGACAAATAAATAAGTTAAATAAGTCTTACACAATTTAATGTTGGAAAATGGGAGGCTTGGGAGCATGTATTACCAAACCATATTAAGACTGCAGCAACAGAGGCAGACATATTATGCCACGTTAAGTAGGTATGGGCCATAATCCTCTTGAGTCAGCAGAATTTGGCTTTCTACTAAGATGAAATGTAGGCTTATGTGGACAGCATGTGTGTGTGTATGTGTGTGTGTGTGTGTGTGTGTGTAGCTACCATAATGATTGCAAATACTATTGTAGGAACAGCAGGATTTTCCACCAGTAAGCTACACAGTTCACATCCCATCCATCTACTCCCTGCCTTAAGTTAATTACACTAATCAGGAGTTTTACTACCTTTTTTTTACATTTTGTACCACATTTACTAAAGAAACCCATTATTTAAACACATCTTCAGATGTTTACTATATTTAGATTTATTTTCTTTTGCCAAGCTCTGTTGTTAAATGTACTACAGTAATGAACAGGTGAATCAGATGAGGTCCCCATTTTACCTTGTAATTTATTTAAACTATAGAAGTTCAACAAATATGCTAATACTTGTCATAAATACAATTGAGACAGGTGTCTTAAAATAGGGGCCCGTCTTCTTTAGTAAAAACGGGAAAATGTGCTAAAGATTTCTGAGCACATTGCATGCACAAGGCAAGATAGGCAAATATTTTAGAACACTGAAAATATAAGATTAATAAATATTAATAAATTTTTGGGGCGGCACGGTGGCTTAGTGGTTAGCATGTCGCCTCTCAGCACTAGAGATTCCCGATTAGAATCCCCATCTGGGTGGAGTTTCAATGTTCTCCCCGTGTCCGCGTGGATTTCCTCTGGGTTCTCTGGTTTCCTCCCACAATCCTTACCCCAGCGACCTTAATATAGGATAAAGCCGAAGATAATGGCTGGATGGATGGATAATTAATTTTTAAGAAGCCTATAATTTTGAGAGTTGCCGAGTTGAGGTGTTGCAGGAGCACATTTGATCCACACACATTCACACCTAAGAACATTTCAGTATCACCAATTCACCTACTGGCATGATTTTGAACTGTGGGAAGAAACTAAACTGCCATGTAAGTACCTATATGTATATTTACACATCCTTGTTTTTAAACTCTATATAGTCTATAGTTCTAGAATTACACACAGCAGTCCAGCTGTTTCCCTACATATTTTCTTCAGCCACTTGTCACTAACAGTAAATGACCCACAGGACCAATCATTCTCAGCACTGCAATGACATCGATGCTTTTGTGTTGTCAGTGTTACATTGGTATGTACAATATGTGGATCAGACACAATAGTGCTGCTTTTTATACTAACAACTCACAGCATACTCTTTCATGCATTACTTACATCATTCATTTTTATTGGTTTACCTTGTTAAAATTTTATGATCCTCTCTTTTGCTCTTTTGCTTTACCATATATATATATATATATATATATATATATATATATATATATATATATATATATATATATATATATAGCGGCACGGTGGCTTAGTGGTTAGCACGTTCGCCTCTCAGCGCTAGGGATTCCCGGTTTCGAATCCCCATCTGGGCGGAGTTTCCATGTTCTCCCCGTATCTGCGTAGGTTTCCTCCGGGTTCTCCGGTTTCCTCCCACAGTCCAAAAACATGGATCAAGTTAATTGAATTCTTAAAATTGTCCCATATAGAGTGTGTCTGTGTGAGTGAGTGTGTGCCCAGCGATGGATTGGCGCCCTGTCCTGGGTCTATCTGCCCAGCGCCCGAGACGTTCTCCCCTGGATGGGCATGGGGAACCCCACCGCGACCCTAATAGAGTATAAGCGGGAGATAATGAATGAATGAATGAATGAATATATATATATATATATATATATATATATATATATATATATTATATATATATATATATATATATATATATATTTGATTGTTAAGGCATGGAAGATGTAAATAAATTTTAAATAATAAAGTTACTGTGACTTACCAACTTCTGTTTTCTTCAGTTGACGTGATTTTACAGTGCCAATGTCCACCTCCTGCAAGTACATGCACACACACAGAGAGAGAGAGAGAGAGAGAGAGAGAGAGAGAGAGAGAGAGAGAGAGAGAGAGTCAACTTAATTGTTCTCAGTGTAAGCAGCAAATTAATTTACAGGATGTATATCTAATCGTAGTGTTAGAAGGGGAGGTAATTTGCTAATGGACCACAGAAAAATTGTGCTATAACCTTTCTTCTACTCCCTTTCACTCACTCTCTTCCACACACACACACACACACACACACACACACGTTTCAGATGCAGATACAATCTAACACACATTAGCTGTTTAGACAAAAACAGAGTAGTCTGTAGGAGGTTAAAAAAACAGACTGATTATATTGTACTTTGCTCTCGGGGTGAGAGACTGGTGGAGAGTGTTAGCAAAAATACTTTGTTCGGCCGACGCCTTCACAACCCACAAGACCATTTAATTACCATCTCTACCCACCTCAGGATGCCCCCCCCAATCCCCTGACACAGCTCCATGTCTACTTAAACGTTTTTAATTACTCTTTAACTGTGGCCTAATCACACAAACACAGAAGTGCATCACCCTATCTCAACACCATCACAGTTTATGTAACAGATAACACCAAGCTTCAGTTTGTGAGGACAATTAATTGTTCAGCCTTGACAGTCATGAAGAGTGTCATCCTTAAATTAAGACAGAAAGAAAAATATTGTCTCAATGTCCAATTCATGTTATGCATGTCTGTGCTAGCTTTAAAAGCATGCCCAGCACTCACAGAAAAGTCCTTCTTATAAAGTCACCATGGTGACTGAGTGAACATAGAGCTTTACTTTAGCTATAAGAAAGAGCTGTATGAACAAAATCACACTCAAAGAGTCCTGTTTCAAACTGGCACACCTTAGAGTGAATACACATGATTTTTTAGTTTTACACACAATACATATAACAAAGATAAAATTCAATCAATATACACACTAATGTAAGAATGACATTGGGCACCTGTTCCTTTATTGTTAGGTTAATTAGCTTGTGTTCATGTTCACCATTTAAGTTAATTAACCTGTTTTATTCATGTGCATGTGGTCAGGTGTTTGTATATTTAATTCCTGTGTTCCCCTCCTCCGTGCACGTTGTCATTTTATGTCACCTTGCTTTCCATTGACTCTGTTTTTGGTGACCCTACACCCATCTACTATATATATATATATATATATATATATATATATATATATATATATATATATAAAGGGAGAGAGAGAGAGAGAGAGAGAGAGAGAGAGAGAGAGAGAGAGAGTTCTGTAGTTCCTCCAGAAAAATGCAGTATCAACTGACTGATTCAGGGGGTACAATACTTTTACTAAAGACACATTAATTTATCCTTATTAGATACATTAGTATAGTATAGACTAATAATCAGAGATGCATTTATCTTGGTAGGGATTAGTAGAGACTAATATATATACAGTTTATATGTTGAAAAAGTACATATGTTTGTGTTTAATAAAGTATGAAAAAAGACACTTAAAAGCTGATTTACTGATTGTGCGAGTTAAGATAACACTTTCCCAATTCATCATGCTCCCATGATGTGACACTTTTCTCCAAAATAAACATATGGTATTTACTTTTACCACCAGTGTTCAATGCAACATAAACAATGACTTTTTGACCTTATTGTCCTTGCAAGCAGTTGCTATGCATTTCAATTCTGAATGTTTTTATGCTATAACTGCCCACATACTTAAGAGGCAAGCAATTAATTTAACAAATATGTGATTTATTTTACAGCTAACTTTATCCTATTTACAGCAGCATGCTCATGCCCAGTGAAAGTGAATATTTATTTGACATGCATTAATATAAGGATTAAGCAGTTATCTGGACAGACGGTTCTTTTTGTTATGAGAAAAAAAAGTACTGTTGTGAATAAAGTTGTTTTTTTCAGCAAAATTTAATTTGAGTCTAAAACATTAACATCATAAACATCTTTATACCAAAAATAAATAAATAAATAATGGTTGAAAGTGTCTAATCAATATATGGCTTTGATGAGCTCAATAAATTCACTTGAAATAGATTCAAAATTCTCTGGAGAAATTATTATTTTTCTTTCTCAGCCAACAGTTTTTCATAAATGCTGGTCATTTTATTGCCTCTGTATTCTTCCCCACAAATTGCTCTCTTATTTAATACATTGTATGGCACCTTAAACCTTTGCTGGGCTTTAAGGGGGTTTGCAGATGTCCTCCAGTAAGTCAATACAAAAAAAGTCAAATTAAAATCAGACCATCAATATCTCTAAAAATCAAGTGCAAAGGTTTTATGCAAATTTTATCCAGTATTTAAATTTTATGCACATCCACATCTTATTACCTGAATGTAACATAGTGGGTTAAATAAATAAATATATTATACATTAATCAATTAATTAATACATTAACTAATACATTAATCAATTAATTTAAGTTAAGCAAAAAATAACATTTTGTCCTCTCTTAATATGTTGTAAGTCTATTAATTCTTAATTAATTAAAGACCAGCAAACCAAAATACATAGTCATTTTTTAGTATTTAAAAATAAATAAATAGAAAACATAGATTAAAAAGTTTTAACAGTGCTTTAAGGTAATCTTTATCTTCTTCATTCTTGCATTGTTAACTTAGAAGATGAGCGAGGTTCTTTTAAAACACCACACATTAACAGGGGTTTGATATCAGGTTTACTTTTTTGTTACTTATTCATATGCTTATCAAAAATGCTTTGGTATAATGACTATTCGGAAAACTTCAACAATTAAACAAGGTTTATTAAACAAGGTTGATTCACTAAAAGCTTGATACTGAACGTAGCCAAACAAAAATCATTCTAAAGTTTACCAAGCCATGTAAAAGACTGTAAACTTAACAAACAACATACACAAACTTATTATCTAAACCAACAAAAAAACTTATTGAACATTTTAAAGAAATTATTTAAACAGCACATTTTGTATCTGCATTAATCCATTATACTAAAGTCTTAAGATGTCACTGGGGAAAGATAGAAAAAAAATCCTAGACACACTTGTCAAACACAAGGCAAACACACAAAAACCACAATTTCCTATCTTCAAATTACATTGCTTACGTGAATGGGTTGAAAGAAACAGGAGCTTTCAAGGAAAACACATGCAGTCAGTGAGAAAACAGACAAACTACATGCAAAAAGGACCCAGGCTGCCTTACCCATCAAACACAAAATTAATTTGAGAGGCGACAGCACCACACACTAAGTCAGCAGAGACCCAAACGCTCATTAGATGTTTGCATTTTACACAGAAAATCATGCAAATGCCTGTTTTAAGTACATAATACTTTCTGTAGTTTACCATTGGATTACTTTAGATAAAGAGGATATGTTTTTTGATATAATCAACATTATTTAAACACAACAGAGTTTAACATCTCCTCTGAAAACCACCTCCCTCATTTTGTCTCTAAAACATTTTTCCTCTGCCAATCCTCCGATGAACTGATTTCTAATCTTGTTTATCCCCATTGCTCCCAATAGGAATGGCAGCATCTTTATTTTTCACTTGCAGCTACCTCTCCTGCCTTTTGGTCAATGCCACTGTCTCTAAGCTGTACAACATTGCAGGCGTCACTATTATCCTTTAACCTTTCGGTGTTACTCTGGCAGATCCTTGTCTATCACAGAGTAATCTACCAATTCACTTCACCCTGTTTGCACTCTCTTCTTCACCTCACTACCACATTCTCCATTATTCTGGATTATTTCGATTATTATACTCGATTATTTAAACTCATCCACTTTTTTCATTTCAGTCCCCTTTATTAAAGCATAAAAACACATACATATTGTGTTGTAAAATTAAGTGCTGAATTACACTATTTACACTTCACCAGCATCTAAACAAACTACATTCTAACTTACTATTAAAAACAAAGGCATTGTTAGATGAATTAACTAGTGGTAAAAGTATAAAGTGTAGACAGAGAAGCAAGAAACCGTGCTGAACTATAACATATGATGAGAAGCAGAGGTGTAGAAGTCCTGTCAGCAATTTTTTCACCCAGTAGATTTCCCCAAATAATTCCTCTTATATGTTAGTTAACAAACAATATGGTTAAAGCAAACTCTTAAAAAGATCTATAGTTTCTGAACTAAAGCTAGATAAACAAATTGTCAGAAACAAATTATCACTATATCTACTAGTTCAAGTGTTCCTAATGAATTCAATACCCATGACTTGATCTTGCAACTGTGGAAAGTATCAATACAATATTTTAGTATATTATTATTCACCTTTTCATTGTTTACGCTCTGATTTTTTATTTGTTTACATTTAATTCTTTACCTTTTTAACATACTAGAGGTCTGTTGATGTTGACTTGTTAATGTCTTAAATTCCTGAAAAAGCTCATCTCATCTCATTATCTTGACCACCTAATCCTCTACTAGGGTGGCTCCATCAAGGGTAGAATGTTTTGGGAGCTGGGTGGATACATCCAGAACAGGGCACCAATCCATCGCTGGGAACACATTCACAAACAAACACACATTGCAATTTAGACCTGCCAATTCACCTTGAAACCATGACCGTGGCCTGTGGGAGGAAACAGGAGAACCTGATGCTCACCATTACACCACTGTGCCTAAAAAAAGATATACAAATGCAATTGAATTAATATAAACTGAAAAGTTATATGGTATAGACACATAGTGTGGTATAGCTAAACACCCAGTGTCTGATAAAATTCATGCATGTGAACTTCTGAAGGCCTTAAAGAACTTAAATTTAAACTACAGCCAAAACACCATAGAATAATTCATAAAATAAATGATTTTACTGGTAATGCCTTTACAATTCACCTAATAACGTGCTTAATAAAATATTTTATAATATTATATATTTGGTTGATTTCAAAGCAAATAAAGGACATTTATTCTCTCAGTTGAAACCAAAACTGAAATCTTGGTATGTAAAATGCCTTTATACAAGCAACATCATCATGAGTGTGGAAGAGGATGCATTCCGACCAGTGTGAACAAGCATGGCAACATTTTCATGTAAGATCCTGCAACAGCTTTCTATAGAAGCACCTCAGGATCTTATATTCCTCTTTATAAACCTGTAGCAGAGCTGGAGGAATGAATGTACTAAACACAATCCATTCCCTTGCTCTTGTGCTGCCTCCATCACACACTAGCTCTCCTCCTCTCTCCTGTTTTTAAAATGTATCCAGTCTCTTTTTCCCTCTTGCTCTCTGTCAGACTCTTATTCAGTTGCCCTCTCTCGCTTTGCCGTCTGTCTCCTGGATTGTCAAGGAGTTGCTCATGGCAACAGGTTTCTGCATGTGATTATCCTGGTGCACAGACATTACTGTATCCCCTGGTTTACACGCTTAGTCTGTTTCCTGACAGCTGTGCAGGTTTACATCAAAACAAGCTTGCCATGTACAATCAACAAATCTATGCAAAGTAAATTTGTCTAAAGCAATGCGAACTGGAGAGCTTCACAGGATGCTCTTATGTGCTGAATGTGCTAAGTAAAACACTTTAAATATGTGCATCCCCCATGATGCTTTAAATATTTACACTATTTACACAGAAAAAAAGGCCAAACACAAAACTGCAAAACGTAAAGCAAGCACCAAAAGCAATAATTAAATAGGTGAAATAACCTCTCCCCTGATTTTTAAAATGTTTCTCTAAATCGGTACATATGCAGTAAGCAGATTAATATTTGATAGCCAAGTAATATTTAATTGGAAAAGGGAAAAAGAGAAACCAAGGGATATTTTAACCCAAAGACGAAAAAGTTTAAGTTATACATTAAAACTTAAAATTTATAAAAAAAAATAATTTAGGTGTTTCCAGCTAACATATTCAAATAATAGTGTATTTTATAAGCATTTTTGGATTGTGGGGGGAAAACAGGAGAACCCAGTGAAAAACCACAAGGACACAGAGAACATGGAAACTGAGAGTCGAACTTGCTTACCACTGGTTTATTGTTTATTATTATTATTATTATTATTATTATTATTATTTAAAAGAGCCTTAAAATTTAGCATTTGTTTTTTTGTTTGTTTTAAAAGATGGGCACAATGGTTAAGTCTCTTGCCTCACAGCAAATTTTAGAGTGTTGGACCATGAGTTTTTTCCATTTTATTCACATCTCCATACAAATATACATTGTATAACTTCTGTATCATCCCAAATATCAGTTGTATATATCCACAATGTACAATAAAATTTATATTCATTTAATTGAAATTCATTTACCAACACAACTCAAATGCAACCTTGAGTCAGTGCTCTATCTGACATTCACCATCTTTTAGTTAAAACACTTCTTATAGTGGTGGTTCTTAAAGCATCTTCTTTGTAGCATTTATACATTTTTATAAAGAGACAAGCCTGCCAATTTTTAGCTGTCTAGACGAGAACCTTCAATTTTCCTTAAAAAAAGGAAAATCTTAGCATCATCTGTCTTGCCCATACATACAGTAGCTTTTGGAGTCAAATAAAAAGGGTTTGGTCTGGGTTTTTTTTACGAAAAAACATGACTTAGTGGCATTTTTTCACAATATTTATTTTTGCCGCTAGAATATTGCACAGGTTTGCATAATATTTGAACTAGTACATAGCAACACATCAACCAGGATTCTTGGATAAGCAGTTTTTTTAAATAAAACATATAGTTAAATTTCTGTATTGTCAAATATGATTTAACTGATATATTTAAAAAATACTTTACAAACTTCACAAACCCATACGATAACAGTAGCATAAGCAATACACGCACTTGAAATCTAAAATCATGAAACAAATCCGTACCACTTAAAGGAATAAATATAATACCTTGTGTTAAATCATATTAAAAATGTGAAACTGCAACTTCATACTTCTGGCTTATGTTGAGTGTGTGCCTATTCAGGAATGTCAATCTAGCCCTTTGATTCTAGCTTTGGCCAGCAGGTTTAGTGATCAAACTGAAGATAAATCTTACTGCCCTTCTCTTGTGATGCCAAGAGGATCAGCTTGGGATCAGTAGATGACATGACATACTGAAGCTTGAGAAGTTCCTCTTCTAATAGTTAACCTGACCTGAGATCAGTGTGATATTGGATAAAAGTTGCTGCTTAGTCATTATGGGGTCTTGGTGCATCTGATGCTCACATAAGTTACATAACAAAAAAAGTAGAATTGATTCCGACCAAAGAGGCAGGGGCATTTTATTCTTTCAGTCGGTGACTCATAGGGTCTGTGGGTAAGAACACAATTCAAGAAGCATGATAGAATGCAAACTGAAAGTGTACACATAACTAGGGGCCATGTTTCCGATGTATGTCAACAAACTATTGAATTATTTGACATATCAATACAAATTATATGTAAAATAAATGTAGATAAATAATATCCATCTAGCCATCCATAATCTTCTGCTACAATATGGTAGCAGTTCCCCATGCCCATCCAGAATGGATAGTTTTTGCCTCTGGGCAGATGCACCCAGGACAAGGCACCAATCCATCGCTGGGCGCACACTCACTCACTATAGAGGCACTTTTAATAGGGGCAATCGTGAGCAGAATCAATGTTTTTGGAGTGTGGGAGGACACCGGAGAACATGGAAACTCCACCCAGATCAGGATTCAAACCAGGATCCCTGGCGCCGAGAGGTCAACGTGCTAACCACTAAGCTAATGTGCCACCCCTATGATTAATAACAACATAACGGTGAATTATAGTAAACTATTCAGAGCCAAGGTGGCACGGTGGCTTAGTGGTTAGCACGTTCGCCTCTCAGCGCTAGGGATTCCCGGTTCGAATCCCCATCTGGGTGAAGTTTCCATGTTCTCCCCGTGTCTGCGTGGGTTTCCTCCGGGTTCTCCGGTTTCCTCCCACAGTCCAAAAACATGGAACAAGTTAATTGAATTCTCAAAATTGCCCCCTATAGAGTGTGTCTGTGTGAGTGAGTGTGTGCCCAGCGATGGATTGGCGCCCGGTCCTGGGTCTATCTGCCCAGCGCCCGAGATGTTCTCCCCTGGATGGGCATGGGGAACCCCACTGCGACCCTAATAGAGGATAAGCGGAAGATAATGAATGAATGAATATTCAGAGCCATATATACACACACATATACATATATACACACACACACACACACCACCATAGTTTATACAAGTAGGCTACTCCGTTGTAGTATGAAGTATGAAGCACTTATGCAATTAAGTCTTCTTGTATCTACATTTAGCTGCACTAGATTCTACTTCTCATACAGATGCACACAATTAAGTACCTCCTCAAATCCTAATTTGGCCCATCCCTCTGTCCTAATTAGTGTTTTTTTTACTAATTGTTCCTCAAAGTAGTGTTCAGAGGCCTATGGCATGTTCATTTAAACTGAAAAAAGCCAAAACAAAACATTCCTCTTGGCAAGTAGCATTTTAACAGTTTACTGCAGTCTATAATATAGCCTCCTAAAATGTGGTTTACGGAGGCTGCGTCACCTGCGTGTGCATCAGACTATGGTAAAAGGGTGTAGGGTAGGGTGCAAGGACAGCTTGAAACTATGTGGTGGCTTCTATGCAGAATTATAAATTGACATTAAAGCGCTAGGTTACTTAAAAGACAGGCTCTCTGTTCACACATACGCAGGATATGGTTAAGGATTCGTTATACATAATAAAATCTTGATGTAATGGTTTAACATGAAACAAAATCACTTATGCAACAATGAAGACATTATTACAGGTGATTGGTGCTACTAAATTGAACATTTGAAGTAATTTAAATGTGAACTTGACAGACACGATTAACTGCAGAATTCATTATCACAGTATGTTTATAGCAGAAATATGTATTTAACAGTGCAAGCTTTAAAATACTTACCAAAACCTAATATCACATTCATTTCATGCAGAACAAAATGACTACGTGTAAGGCAGCTAAAGTTAGAATTAAAACTGCTGTCTAAATTCCGTTAAATGGTCTTTGTGCTTTTTCTATTCTTTACATATGCAATCGTTCCAGTAATGTCCTGGTTAATGACTGAAAGTAGGTTCTTGATTGATGGACTGAATATTGAGATACAGCCTTACAATTTCACATTCTTTTGAAACGAGCAGTCGTACTCCAATATAAAGTGGTTTTATGCATTTTAAACTAGCAAAAGCCGGTTTGAATAGCATTATGCATGTCCACTAATACTACCAAATTTTCATAAATAGAACATTATAATTCACTGTGGTATTCTGTCTTTCATAATGACATTCCTGTAAAGGATCTAAAGCAGAGTCTACAGAGACACAGAGTAATACGAATTCTTTTACTTTGCATCAACCTATATCCCGGTTTTCCTTTGTAAATTATGCCACCACCATCAATTTGAATGTAATACCTTTCAACTGGCAAGTAAAGAACTCACATCACTCCGTCTTTGTACATATTCTAAAGAAAAGCCAAGAGGAAAGTACGTGAATCTCTGAGTATACTATTGACTATTCACTACTGAAAATTTCAGCATATGAAAAAAGTTATGAATTGTGCAGTATAATCAATTGACTTTTATTCCTTTTATAGTACAACTTCAATACCACTTTAAAGTGTCACCTTGGGTAGAGCTATAGAAGATGACAAAGACAAAGAACATAATCCAGAAAAAAAACATTATAATTAATACTTCATTACATCTCAAAGCCAACATAAAAGGGAAAAAGAACAAAATGTTGATTTCTTAAACTTATTGTGTAAGTCAGTGAAAGTGGAACCTAAAACTTCTGAATATAAGCGCATGCATGATTTTCATATATTACACATGGGCCAGCAGTCTAGATTAAATAAAAAAAAACATTATTTACTAGCAAAATGGGTCGGGTGCAAAAAGGGGGGAAAAAATCCATTTTGCATCTTTTCAATGATGGGAAGCAGCACAGAAGGAAGAGAAACATCAGAACACAGGTACATGAAGCCGCTTAGAACAGAGAGAATATTGTGAGTTGCTGTTCCAAGGAAAACGGAGAATGAAAATTGGTGCTCAACTTAAGCTCCATCTTGTTTAATGTTTTTCATTAGATTACATTTATATTAAGTGAATAAACGCATAATTATATGTACTAAATAAGAAATGTGTTTAGTAACTACTGCCTCAAGATATAAGTCGTTCTGGGACTTATTTTGCATTGTTTAAAGCATTTAGCATTTATTACTTTATCTTTGACACTTGTTGCTACAAAAGGCAATAACCCTCATCTAGCCAGCTTTTATTACCAATACATGGCATTTCATATACATGTGCTGCACATTTGAAGCGGAATCTGAATATGTTATTATTATATTAAGAGACCTAATGTATAATGCATGATGCCTACGGTATGTGAACCAATAAAAATTAGAGAGTGTAAACTATGCTACAATAAAATAATGTCAAAATGCGGGACTGAATTTAAAAATATTTCTATGGATTTGCACATAATTATTCACGCACTGACCACGTAATTTTTTCATAACACCTTCCTGTTTCCACACTTAAACGTTTTTTCATTTCAATTTACTTGATGAATGTATGTTGAGTTCTACTAATACAGACAGCACTCCATTTTTTTTCTATAAATTTTATTAGTACTCTTTACATTGTTCTCTCAGGTCTGAAATCCCAGAAACCGCCACCGCACAGGTATTGCACATGTATT
>JAFMOD010001571.1:977504-1045775 GCA_019802435.1 Corydoras maculifer
ATTCATTCATTCATTATCTCCCGCTTATCCTCTATTAGGGTCGCGGTGGGGTTCCCCATTCCCATCCAGGGGAGAATGTTTCAGGCGCTGGGCAGATAGACCCAGGACAGGGCGCCAATCCATCGCTGGGCACACACTCACTCACACACACACACTCTATATGGGGCAATTTTTGAGAATTCAATTAACTTGATCCATGTTTTTTGACTGTGGGAGGAAACCGGAGAACTTGGAGGAAACCCATGCAGACACGGGGAGAACATGGAAACTCCACCCAGATGGGGATTCGAACCGGGAATCCCTAGCGCTGAGAGGCGAATGTGCTAACCACTAAGCCACCGTGCCGCCCAATGTAGTACATATTTTGTAAATTTAGTTAAAAGCAATTTATATAAAAATAGCATAAGGAAAGATATATGTTTTATAACACATTTAATTACATTTTCTCATTAATGATGATTGCCGTTTAAGATATTCAATAAATTTTCAAAAATGAACTTATAGGATGCCACATATTATAGCTGGTATTCCAGAGAAAAAGGCTTTTCTTTCAACTAACAACAGACAAAAGCACTTGAGGCTTATTATATGTTAACTGGGAACTGGGATATGTGGGTGGATTAAAAACATGTTGGCAGAAATTACAAGTTTGGTTTGAAGTAAAATATAGATTTGTTATTGTCCCCTGGCTAAAAAGGCAAAATATAAATTTTCCTAACACATAATTCATACAAAAAAGCTAAATTTATACATAGGCCAGTCATTTTATAAAGTTTCTAGACTCATTATCCAACTCTATTATATGGTAAGTAGAGCTGATAAACTGGTAAGTGTTGAAATAAGGAGGTTTTTAATAAAAATCTCTTTAA
Source organism: Corydoras maculifer (assembly GCA_019802435.1). Lineage (NCBI taxonomy): Eukaryota > Metazoa > Chordata > Actinopteri > Siluriformes > Callichthyidae > Corydoras > Corydoras maculifer. Next base: position 978,374 of record JAFMOD010001571.1, read on the forward strand.
AAAAAAAAAAAAAAAATTAAGTATTTTAGGGGGCAGCACGGTGGGTTAGTGGTTAGCACGTTTGCCTCTCAGCACTAGGGATTCCCGGTTCAAATCCCCATCTGGGTGGAGTTTCCATGTTCTCCCCGTGTCCGCGTGGGTTTCCTCCGGGTTCTCCGGTTTCCTCCCACAGTCCAAAAACATGGATCAAGTCAATTGAATTCTCCAAATTGCCCCATATAGAGTGTGTGTGTGTGAGTGAGTGTGTGCCCAGCGATGGATTTGCGCCCTGTCCTGGGTGTATCTGCCCAGCGCCCGAAACGTTCTCCCCTGGATGGGAATGGGGAACCCCACCGCGACCCTAATAGAGGATAAAGCTGGAAATAATGAATGAATGAAAGTATTTTAGGTAAACCTGGAGATTGTCAAATGACAAAATACTTTTGTCCCTATAGCATACCCTTGGTTAAAATGTTCAATTAATATTCTATTCTATTATATTACTTATAAATAAATGTACTAATTCATTTATCAATTAACATTTCCTTAGTAACTTCAGCCATATGACTTCCTTATGGTTAGTAAGAGCTGGTGCTTGGTATGTGTGTATGCATATTATTGGTTAGCTTGAAGGAGAATTTCCCACTAAACAAAATAAAAAGGAAATGTGCATTTGCTTTTGTCTCATTTTCACTGTATTAGAGTTAGAATTGTGTAGTAGCTTCATTTATCAAGTGAGATCAAGCAAACCAAAAACTCTCTTTCTGCACAAAATTTATCCTATTTTAGTACTGTTCCTGACTTCTGCCTTTATTGTATTTTGATTTACTAAAACAGTGTAAGTGAATTGCTCCAGAACACAATGAGGATGTACCTGCAAAAAAATAAAATAAAAACATCCAACAAATGTGACTGTTGCGAGTGATGGATCTTTTTCTTGATAGACAAGGCACCATTCCTTGTTATTTTTCCTCACACATACCTTAGTGTCATCTTAGGATGCCTTGTGATATGTGAGTGGCTCAACAAGTGCCTCAAATACTTTAAGGTTGGAACTACTGTTATTGAGTCATTTGTGAATAGCAGGCTACATTTAGGAGACATGCAGAAAAACAACTACTTGCAATCTTCCTTATTCAGCTAATCAACTTCTAGCTAGTTGTGTGGGCACAACAGGAAGCTGTGCACAAAGGCAGAGCTGCTATCCAGTAATGCTCTGCTAAATGTTTGGCATTTTCTCACAGCATGCAATTTCAATCACGCATGTGGTGTTAAATCTACTGATCGAAATGCTGTCAACATGACACCAGATTACCACTGGCCCAAAGATTATTTCATTGTCCCTTGCCTTGAGGCTATTGATCAATATGTGGTTCGGGTGCTTCAGAACCAGAGCTGCGGCAGCAATTTCAGTAATATTTAGTAGTGGGTTGCTTATCAGCTGGCTTGATTTGCTAGACAGTAAAAAGCAAATCTTATAAAGTTCTAAGAATTGAACAATTTGCAGTAATAGTTATTTCATCAGAAGACAGTTTCCTGCAGAGATCTGGGTTTCAACACTTTATCAAGTCAAGAACAGTACTGCATAAAAGTTCTTAAAACATTTAGAAATGTCTATATTTCTGTGCAAATTAATTTGTTAAGGGAGCTTATCTAATATTACATATCTGTTGACATGTATGTAAACCTTTGCTTTTAGTACTTAGTGTGACTATTATATGTAGCAATGTTCAGTTATAGGTAATTGTTGATTAGTACTACATATCAGCCTGGAGAAATTTTAGCCCACTCCTCCATTTAACACAGCTTTCACTCTAATTTTGGTGAGTTTTCTTCCACTAAGTGCTTACTACAGGTTCTTCCACAACATTTCTATTGGTTAAAAGTTGGGACTATGATTTGCACATACACTAACCATTAATTAAAGGAACAACTTGTGTGATTAGGGTAGTCGACTTGTTGCATTACCCATGTTTTCTTTAGATGCAGCCCATGGACAGATAGCGTTTGCTAATTCTGAATTCATTGTTCTATCAAAAATAGGAAGCCATCCTGACAGAACAAAACATATTCACCGCATAAATTGTACACATTAGTGACATCAAGTAATGATGTATTATAAAACAAAACAAGGCATTATACTTTTCATTCATTCATTCATTACCTTCCGCTTTGTCCTATATTAGGGTCGTGGGGGGTTCCCCATGCCCATCCACAGGAGAGCGTTTCGGGCGCTGGGCAGATAAACCCAGGACAGGGCACCAATCTATCGCTGGGCACACACTCACACAGACACGCACACACATACACACTCTACATGGGGCAATTTGGAGAACTCAATTGACTGGATCCATGTTTTTGGACTGTGGGAGGAAACCGGAGAACCCGGAAGAAACCCACGCGGACACGGGGAGAACTTGGAAACTCCAACCAGATGGGGATTCAAACCGGGAATCCCTAGCGCTGAGAGGTGAACGTGCTAACCACTAAGCCACCGTGCCGCCCGGCATTATACGTAATTATTATTATTATTATTATTATTATTATTATTACTAATATTATTTTAACATTCTTCTTTCATAAAAACTATCAAAAAATCAATAACATTGTCACACTGCTGCTTTTTTTAAAAAGTTAAATATACGTACAAATCATATTACATTTTATTTTGTTTACATTCCTTACTAAACCCTGATCATGCACTAAAATACTAAAAATTTTAAGTTCCTTTTAAGCATTCCATTTGCATCAGTTAACTATATAGGTGCATTTTAAAATGTATTGTTACTATAATGCATTTTAGATTGTAAAAACCCTAAATTAATTTAATCTGAATTTAATCCATTATGCCTAAAACCCATGAATTTGTATGCATTCTTGTCAGGTGAGCACGGTGGCTAAAGCTGTGCTGAATTCAAACATTTGTATAGATGACATACAGTATATTGTGCAGACTATGTATTCTTCCAAAGAGCTTTTAATCCAATCCAAGTTGATTTAATTTAAATTCCATTTATACAAATCAATTCATCAGGTGTTTCAAGGAATACACCTAAATAAACATAACATTTCCTGCAGCAGAGACTGAAATTTTCAAAAACAGTGATCAAACCAAATGGAAACCTGAAAAAGCTGTAAAACTAAATAGAAACTGGTGTTGAGTGATAGATCTTTGCATTACAAATCAACCGCATTTTGCTTGTAATAGTTTGAACAATAATATATTAATCTTGGAAAAGTGAAATGATGATTAGTTTTTTTTTGTTATTAAGGAAATATTCCCTAAAAGGTCAGCAATAGAACTATGTTATCACAAAGTGTTGATTTCTAATTTGCACAGGTTTTTGTATGCTGTGTGGGAGTTTAGCAGGTTTAACAATATTCAGTGCAATTCCAAAACAGAAGCCTTACAGTGCAAACAGTTTAAATGAAAATATAACCGTCTTTAACATGGAGTTTCTTCTTTAACAAGAAGTGCCTCTCATTGATGAGTTAGTTTAACACTTAAAAATAATTAATTACAGAATTAGCTCACCTCAGTCCCCAACATAGATTTACTATAAAGATGAAAAGCTGGATCTCCACTGATCTCACCGACCTGTATTTCACAGTGGTTCCAATTTTCTTATTTTTGAAATAGTATTTTAATTTTATAGAATAAGAGATGAATTTTGTCCTATCAGATGAAATTACATTCTTACAAAGAATGACCATATGCTCTTTTTATCTATTCTCATAAAGTGATTTTAAAAACTATATATATATATATATATATATATATATATATATATATATATATATATATATATATATATATATATGTGTGTGTGTATGTTCATTTGTATATTTTTTGAACTTGGTATTTTTAAATTTTCAAATGAAATCTTCCATCCATCTTATTAATTACTTAACTTATTAACTACTTATTAATGTTTATATTAAAGCAAAAAATGCTCTTTCAGTAGAGTTATATTTAGATAAATAGATACATCACTTCATTAAGGAAATTCGAGTATCACAGCAGCACGAGTAAAAATGAAAAATAAGAGAAAGGTATACAAAGTTTGCTGTAACAGATATAAATAAAATGACAGTGCAATGATAAATAGCTGTCTATTATGTGAAGTGTGTGCTTACTTTATATAATTTATGTAATAGGATCAACTAAATGTGCAAATTAATAGGTAATGACAGACAGACAGACCGACAGACAGATAGATAGATATCAGCATATTACCCAAAAATGTGTTGAGGTGTGTGTGTTCGCAGTAAAAAAAAAAAAAAAAACGGATGGAGTAGCCATGGAAAAGTTGCTGTAATGAGACCAATGGAAATAAAGTCAGTGTTGTATTTGTGAGCCTTTTGTGCCGTGTGTCTGCTGAGTCTATGTCAAACACATTTGATGCTTCATATTACTTTTTTCCCCCAATACATTTGCTTTCTGTTTATATGATAAGTGCATTCAATATTGGATTGATAACACTAAATAAGCAAGCAAACAAAGTTTAAAGATTCTGAATTAAAATTATAATAAGATTTGATAAAGTGGCCGAAATTGATAACATTGGGTGCATACAGTCAGTACGAATAAACAATAAACATGAAATAGTTCCGTACTCTGTAAGCATTTATTCATTCAAGTAATTTGTCTTATTCATCAATTCAGTAAACATTTTCATAGGATGAGCTTAATATAAAGATTGGAAAAATAAATGTGGTCTTGCTTACTGCGGTTCAGCAATGAGGACTCTTATCTAAGTCTTTGGTAGAATGGGTTATAAGGCTGGTGCAGCTTGAGCTCCAATATCTATGTGCTGCTTTATAATCCAAAAAGTTGCCTGCATTATGCAACAACATGCAAGAGACAAGCCGCTGCTACACCTTGGTGTTTATTTAACTTAAATATGAAATGTTTACTTGGTAACCTTTTTATTTCCAAGTTATGCTTTTAATCACCGTTTTATATTACATATAGTTTAATATTTTATCTTGGACAAATGCTTCCACGAGGTGTTTGTCACTGCAGTTATACACAGAGCACAAATCAAGAGCTGGATACAGAAGACACAGCAAAGTTCTTGCCCATCACTGTGTTCCCTGTAACTGTAAATGAAATCCAATTGATGCATAACAGCACACATGTGACCTTGTTGTCAATGCTCCTTTAAATAAGTAAGCAATCAAATAGAAAAAGTCTTGTAGAAAGCCTTATAATAGGAATGAAAGCTATTACAAGGAGCTTAAACATATTATATTTTAATATATGATACCACCATACATTAATTCCTATGAATTTAAAATGAGAAATTTCAAAAGCTCCTATAGAAGTAATGTTAGATAGATAGATAGATCGATAGATCGATAGATAGATAAGATAGATAGGATAGATTAGATAGATTTGTAAAAACATATAATGCATGATTATTGTACTGTACAGCATGCTACAGTATTCTGGTTCAACAGCAAGAAGGTTCTGGGCTGGGTTTCAGAAAAGACTTAAAAATATAGGTTCTCCCCATGCCTGAATGTCTTTCCTACCACAATCCAAAGAACTGCTGTTAGGTAAACTATTAACCTAGTTGCCAAATAGCCACCTAGAGTTATTATAGTTTGTGTAAATATGCATGTCTGCACGGAGACAAGCAGCGACCCATCAAGGTGTTTTCCTCACCTTTCTTCCTGCTGTGATGGGTTTGAACATCCTTAAGAATCTAATTAAGAAAAGCAGCTTAAAAATGAATATATGTATTATTTTATCTTTAAAAGGCAGCAATTCCTAAAATGAAAAGCCAACAAAAGAAATCTGGTGAATCTTGTAATACCTTTAATTACAAAATTGTCACAGACGTTTATCTCTTAAGAGAATTAAGAAATGAATGAATGCTGTGATTTTCTAACTGTAACTGTACCATCAAAACCTATTATCCATACATCCCTAGTAGTTTAGCAATGGGAGAATTTGTTTAAATTCATTTAAGATGGAGGGAGAGACTCCAAAGTACACAGACAGCAGTATCACACGGTAAACACTGTCTCTACAAATTAAGATAGTGGGTTTTGTGGACAAATATTTACAAGTATTTAAATTCATTATCCAGGAGACTTGATTACATATGTACACTGTGATTCATGTTTAATGAAATAAGAAACTGATTGCACTCAAAGAAATAATGAGCACAGGCATTGTTCTTGCACTATGGCCTGAACTTAGATAGTCTTAACAAACCATCTTACTTTCAAATATACGCATCATATTTCTAAATTGCAGAAAATCAGGTCTAACTGTTATTAGATTAAAGGCATGTAATTTATTTTCTGTTCCTGGTCACACCCCTTTATCTGATCAGTAAATAATAAGCACAATCTGGTATAAACTGTTCTTTAACACCAATGGTTTGCACTGTATTAAAACATTGGCTTTGCATAAATGCACAAAGAACAAGACATCCTTGCAGCTCTTACGGTTAGCAATGTCATTTTCTAGTGCCAGGCAACAGTGAATTATAACTTTGCTGGTTTACAAGCCCTGAGATACCAGCAGCACTTCATATTCAGTATGAAACCGTCTGACAGGATTGCATACGAATAAGCTTCTGTGCTGTTTTCACACTTCAAAGTGCATGTGTATGTTGACCCATAACAGTGAGTTGAATGTCTGACAACTGTTCCTTGTTTCCTGCACTAAATGCACACTGTGGCTAGTCTCATTTATAATGTAGGGTGAACACACAACAGGTTTTAACCTTTACAAAAGCAATCCATTAGGTCAAGACAGCAAGCTGTCAGAAGGAATAAAGCAAGTCCATGAAGATGCAATGGCATTTTCAGCAAGCTGCAGTTAGAGCCCTTTTCAAGTGCAAAGTGGTTCACCATGAGAGAGCGAGCGAGAGAAAGTGAGAATAGCTGAATGTGACAGTGATTAATGAAGTGATTTGATTATTAAGATGAGCTTGTATGAAAAGCAATGGTTGTACCTGTTTATTGTTATATATACACACATTTAAATGTTATATGATTGTAGTTTTTGAACACCTTACTTTCACTGTTGGGCTAATAATAACACCAACGAAAAATGACCATCCACAAGTACACTGAAGACAGCTTCTTATGAGCACTGATAAAAGATTAGAAAATGACTAACACAGCCTGTGCAACAACAGATGAGCTACTGTCTCTGAAGTTATAAATTGGATACACATTATTTAGTGTGCTTTTTGCATGTGTATGCGTGGTCTCAACTAAAACCAGTGTGTTCAACTCAATGAAATCAAATTTGCAGCACAGTGCACACTAATTGCCAGGTTCGATTCAGTGGACAATGCTGACTCACGAGATTTCAACTTAGAATCATGGTCTAGTTTGAAATAATGTGTGATACAGATAAGTTTATTACACATTGTATATTGTAAGCTTATAATCATAGACTATAATCCATAAAAAGTAAAAGCATAGAATATGAGGATTAAAAGATTTTTCTTGTTCACAAATTCTTAGCTATTTCATAGTGTGAAATAAATTCAATATAGAGCATTATGTATTTCAAACACTGTTAAGATATTTTTAACTGCCATTTTACATCTGAATTTTAGATTAGTTTATTATTTCTGTAAGTGGATCTAAAAATCTAGCTTTCAAGCTGACAGTCAAATGTAATGCCTTGGTTGATGATAATGTATCAAACAACTGTATTTGAAATTAAGTTTTCAAACTTTGATCTTAAGAATATTATATGTCTCACTTGCCAACTTGCTTTAGGATATAAACGCACTCAAATAACGGTATATAGATGTGTAATACAGCATATCAGTTTTCATTCATTGTCTTTTTACATTTATATCACATATAAAAATGACATAATAACCTGAACATCACAGTGACATTAATTCCAAAACACTTTAAAGAACTCATCAATCTATACACGTGACAGAGGCATAACACCCTAAATCGATCACAGCTTCTACTAGGTCTAGTGGCTCTTCCCACTTCTTTTTATTTTCCCTCTTCTTTTCTGTTTGCGATCATTCAGCAATTAACCAAACTAAGCCTGACCATGAATTTATTACAAGGCTCATGCACCTGCTGCATTGGCTTGGGCAGCCACTTGCAGTTCACAACCATATTTACCTGAAACTGGGTACTCAAATATTCAATCAGGGAAAAGAAAATTGCATTGCCCCTTATCTGCTATAGCTACTCGACCAAGAGCAAGAAGGAGTTAATGCCAAAGACCTTTTCCACCTTCTCTATTCATCTCTCATAATCCTCTTTTCTATTGCTTCATCCTGGTGTAATTACACACTAGAACTGATATTTGCAATTATGGCTAAATGGGCATGCAGAGCAATAGAGTAGGATGTAAGCAAGATTATAAGCAAGAGCAGATTGTGAAGCCTTAAAAGACTTCCACAGCTCTTATAGGTATTAGTTCATCAAAGCAGTTTTAAAAATGCATTTTTAATGTTTATTTTTTTAATGACAGATCAAATGAGTTTACAGGCTTTTCAAGAACAGTCATTCAATGTCACTAAATATGCTAAAAATATTCAACAGAAAACATTAAAATCTAATATGTGGTTTAGAGCAGCTACTTTCCAAAATGTGAATTCTTAGATGCAATAATATTTTCTCCCGACCAAACAACAACATTTTTACCCAAGAGAATCTTCACCGAATGTTACTTTAGGAGAGCATTAGAATAGCTCCTACTCCATTTAATTTGTTCCAGTATTCATGGCATTTAGGAAAACTCTTCATCATTTAAAGGCAAAGGGTGTCCCATTCTCTCTAAATGCAAATACACTTCTGGAACAAGCTCCTGTGTCTTTGGTGCAGATTTAGGCAAAAGCACTTTGGATGGCTGAAGCCGTAAGCCGCATCTCATTTGCTGATTAGGCTTTTGTCAAATGACTGTGGCTCCCCTGATCTGGAGCACATGGCCCTCTTTCAAAGTCTGCCAAGCCAAATCCTGATCATGGTTGCCTCCATATTTGTCTCAGCTCTGTCTGCTTGCACTTGGAAAAGTAGAATTAAAACCTGCTAGTTGTCTGAATGAGAGCCCCCGCAGTAGCTCTCCACTCTAAGTAGCAATTAATGTGTTTTCTTGCTCAGTGACTTGTCAAACACATTAATCTGTGGCAAGGGAGAGAGAAAAGCAATAAAAGACAGAATAAAGGACTGGAAAAAATAGCAACATATTTATAAATTATTTGCCAGTCACATACATAAGCTATATAACAGAATTTATACCACTATAAATAGCTATTAAGCCCAAAGACTTTTAGGGAAGTTACAGAATGCAGGCAAGAAATGTAAATCTGGTACATCTATAAAATGAAAAGAAAGCATACAAATCAATTATCGTTATATGCCTTTTATACAGTTGACATAATGTTTTTAAAAATGAACACATGCAAAGACAGCAGCTAATTAAATTAAATAAAGACTAATAAGTAAGAGATATTTAAACAGACAAAAAGCCTGAAAATAAAAAGAACCAATTTCAAAATGGAATGTCTCCTTTTTTCATGTTTTCTCCTTGACCTGTTTATGGCTGTTTGATCCATAAAATTATAAAACCAAAAATAAAACCTTATAAGTAATGTAATAGCCGAATGTAATCCTATATATGCGATGCTTAAATGGACCTGATAACATCCCACAGACCTCTACCTCTAAAGTTTGATCCAAATGTCTGATGGCCATTTAGTGTGGGAAGCTAAATAAAATGCACAGAGGCCAGCAGGATCTATTACATCAATTTGCAACATCAGATAAAATAGGCTCTGCCAAACAGGCAAAGAGAAAATTGCTGACAAAGTGATTTAAAAAAAAGATGACAAGACATTTAAGAGAAGAGAATAAGGACTGGCTAGTTCATCATATTGGGTCAGGATGGGTTCTGCATACTGCACAAAGGATTACTTTTTAAGGTAAGGGCACTTAGGAATTCAATTTCATTATAAACTCATTTCGTAACTCCCAGTCAGCCATTTGTTCTTTTTTTTTTTCTCCATCTTTCATGATTCAGTAAGACCACTCTCTCACATGTGCTTTGACCCTTCTATAAGCAAAGTACATAAGTCTATTACAATCATACTATACAGAAATTCCCCTTATTTCTCCTAAAATTACAAAAATATGTTTTACTTTTACTATTTGAAACAATCCCAGCGTATAAATAAATTGTATTTATATTAGGCAAAATGGTTAGTGCTGTTTATATGTGACACAGGTGCCTGGGACACCTGTCCCTCATTAATGTACTCATTGTCTCCGTTGGGTGATTGGTTTGTTTTTGTGCACGTGATTGGGTGTTTTTGTATTTAGTTTCCGTATTCCCTCTCCCCGTGCATGTCTTTGTTTGTTTCGGTATCATCCCGGTGTTAGTTCGTTTGTTTCATTCCCCCCTTTTCTGTTGGTGTCCCTACACCATTTTTAACAATAAACCCTGTTTTGTTTTTATGCCCTATGTCTCTGAGTTCTCCTTCCGCGCTCAACCACGGTGCGGAGCTGCGCATTACTCCCGCGCAGGTTGTATCCGTGGTAGTGTTTTGTACGACGGACCAGCGTACGCAATCGCGTAGCCGATTCCCGGGAAACGCTCACTAGGCGCTAGCGGCGTACGCATTCCTCCCGCGTAGCCGATCTTCCGGGGAAGAACGAGCGATCTCTAACAATATGAAACAGTGCCAGTTATATTCCAACTGTTAAGTAATGTCACATATGACCCACATGATCACACATCCAATCACGATCTTCAATCCTGATCATTCATTTTTACCAAATGTATATGGGACTTTCTAAACTCTATGAGGTAGACTTTTTGAATTGCATCAAGCTGTTTGTTTCCATTTGTGTGATTTGATAAATATCGTTTCCATGATTAAGTTCAAATTCAAGTTATTTATTTATATAGCGCTTTTTACAACAGTACATTGTCACAATTACACTTTAACCTGTGTTAATTTCATTAATTTATATTTTTAAATGCCTAAAATAAGCAGTTACTTGGTCATAGTTTGCTGCATGATTAAGTTTTTTCCTGATCTTTAAAATCAACCCGCTAACAGACATTAAAATTGAGTCCCAAAGTGCAAAGCAAAAAAAAATGTCTATTTAAACGTCATTGCACTGCCAGAAATCTCATGCCTTGATGACTCCAGATAAATAACAGAAAAACAATAGTTTGTCTCTGAGGAGAAATAAGGAGAGTGAACGGTAGAGAGGGAGGGAAATATTTCTGTTTATCTACTACAGTGTGACCCAGCAGAGCAACATTTGCATGTGCAGTACAGAGGAGCTTGTTATAAGCTGGTGGCTGGATATACAGAAGTGTTTTAGTCTTACACACACACACACACACACACACCACATACGAATAATCAAGCTCACTCAACGGCCCATTATGGGCATAAACAGCATAGTGATGCTGCCCGGGTGGAAGCCATGGCTGAAGATTGATCTAGGCGATATGGAACATTTTTTTCTTCTTCTTTTCCAGTTCAGTGACACAGAACACAAAATTAATGCAATAGGTGATGGCCCTCGGCATGATTTATTATTTGTTGTGACTTTACTGGCAAAAGACATTAATAATGCAATTGGTTTGAAATGTGTTCCGTTTATTTTTTTAATATCTCCAGTCTTTTTAGTATCCTTCAATATCTGAGGTCTTGTTTTATGTAGAAGATCGACTATAATTTGTTGGCATGCCAAAGTAGGGGGGAAACACTAAGGCAATGAGAACACTGCATACGATACAATTATGTGTCACATTTCTAAAGACCAAGATGAAACTAAAACCATTAAAGAGTTCTCAGCATGTGCTGCACTTCACATCACAATATGTATTAGACCTATGGTACATTATGTTACCATGAGCAACTGTTGTGACACTGAGAAAAAAATGAAAACATAACTAGAAAAAACTGTTTAAATTAAATGTTCATGGCAGAATGTGGCATAAATATCCCTGTGTTGAGTAAATTGTAGTATAGAACACCAGTGTGTGATGGTGCAGAGAAAGACTCTAAGGTATGAAAAATTTGGACTGAGTTTCATTAACTGCACTTTCCTTGCCATGTCATCATAACAAAACATTGTGTTCTCTTTATAGGTTTTTTTAATTAGAAAATCAATAAAAGAAATTTGACTAGGGTCCTTAAAAGACTTTGGGTTTTATTTATTATTTCATAATTAATTATTTTAGAATGGTGTTATTTTCTATATTTCTTTTCTATATAGAACAAATAAAAACCTAAGCTAACTAACAAATGTGCAAGAAAATATAATAAAACCTCTAATTAAAAGCTCATGGGAATTTATCATTATCTTCTGTTGTTAAATAATGCAATAGATTATAATCTTGGAACATTGATTTTTCTTTAGACCAAAATCCATATTGGCTGCATACCTTCGTAAGGTTGTAGACTTTCAGGATTTGACTGCAGGCAAAAATAAATTATTTCCCGATGCAACTTATAAGACAGGAAGGAAATGAAACACGCTGTGTATTAGAACTTGTGTGCAGGTTGATATGTTGATATGCAAGCTGTTAAACTGACATTCTAGTCGGCTAAATGGCCAGTGTTTGAAATGGCAAAATACATGGAAGAAAATGAACCTGGTGTTCTGTAAAATGTCATATTTTTTAAGTCAGATTGTCATGCTTAATGCAGAAATGCTTTCTTGGTATAACAATAATGAAAAATGGCAAATAATGGGGTCAGAGTACTAAACGAGGTTGTGGTTAATAGGCATGTAGGTCTGCAAACAGATACAAACAAGACAAAAAGTCATGATTAAAGATTAGTCAGGAAATGGTCAATACACATAGGAAATTCATTCATTCATTTATTATCTCCCGCTTATCCTCTATTAGGGTTGCGGTGGGGTTCCCCATGCCCATCCAGGGGAGAACATCTCGGGCGCTGGGCAGATAGACCCAGGACAGGGCGCCAATCCATCGCTGGGCACACACTCACTCACACAGACACACTCTATAGCGGGCAATTTTGAGAATTCAATTAACTTGTTCCATGTTTTTGGACTGTGGGAGGAAACCAGAGAACCCGGAGGAAACCCACGCAGACACGGGGAGAACATGGAAACTCCACCCAGATGGGGATTCGAACCGGGAATCCCTAGCGCTGAGAGGCGAACGTGCTAACCACTAAGCCACCGTGCCGCCCTCACATAGGAAATCAGAGTAAGAAATACTTTAATATAAAAAAAGGAATAAACTACATAAATAATAATAATAACTCAATAAACAGGCTTACAGTTTCGCACAAGAATGCTAGATTTCATGAAACATGAGAAAGAAAAGTCAACTAGGAACATGTGTAAACTAGCACAAACTTTCAGACATGACACAGGTTTTCAAAACACTGCCAAACTGAAGATAACAGTAAAAGAAATCAAAGTTATACTTTGTAATCTATATTGCCACACCCTGATTTCACAGTTCTGTTAGGAGAAGGAGCTAATTCTTATCAGACAGCTCTGTAAAATTAGTCCAGGAACACATAAAAAAGCAATATAGCAATCAAAGTAAGTATATTTTCTTTCTCTATCCTAAAAGAAATTCTTTCCAAACTATGAAACAAAATAAATAACTTAATGTTAATGTAGAGTTAATGGATATAAAAAAATGCAAATAAACTTTATACTTAAATACAGACTCTAAATTTAATAGATTTAATGTTGATGCTAACACGGCAAATTCTAAAAATCTTAATCAAAAACAATATAGCATCAAAGCGTTCCAAGATCATGCACAACACAAACACAACAAAGCAGTAAAGCTAAATTGAACATTGAACCATTGTTAATTTACTCGACGGTAGGTTTCTATATTTTTATACTTTACCAAATTTCAAAACATAAATCTTTTTCTACCCACTTAAATGAATCGTGAAAGCTAAATCTCCAATGGTTTGCTAATGTTTACATCTGTGAAGTATGACATGTTGTTGCATTATGTTGCCATTCATATTAATTTAGAATTTGTCCTAATAGGGTTCTTTTTAACAACTGAACAGATGCCAGCAACCGATTTCAAAATAAGTTGATCTATTTTGGTTTTCATGGCCAAGTTATATCACAATATATATGTATCATTTTGGAAAAGGCAAAAAAAAAAAAAAAAGTCAAACAATATCTGCAGCCTCACCAAACAGTGGCTGTGTTGAGCCCATCACTGCCATTACTGTCATTACTGCTTTTTTCTATCTGAGAGTGCTTTAATCTGGATGTAGCTCTTAGCTTCGTTTGTCATCTGATTACAAAATAAGTGTTTTACGAAAAAGCCAAAAGCTGTGACTCATCAGTAATGTTTAATGAGATGAAGTGACATGTTGCACATTTGCTTGCACAAACAGTGTAAGGTAAATCAATCTAATCATGGTGATTTATTTATCATAATTATATCCAAAGTATTACACATATTATTGGAATCCTAAAGGTACTCTTGGTAAGCTCTGTACAATGATAATTGTGAAATGTAGAATCAGTAACACAACTTGATACATGTAAAGTATGGGGGAAAATGTACTTTAACTTAGATGTTATTCAGGTTAACACAGCATTTACACATGTTCAGTCTAAAGTGCAACCTCTGAATAAGATTCCAGGCCATTATGGGTTTAGTCAGTTGACTAGTTTAGAGCCTGTGCATGACTGTCTGTGGATGACAAAGACTACACATAGCAAACATTGCATGTAATTGGGATGTGTCTTCTAGCACCTTCAAATATGCAGAATAACTGGGACACTTTTTAAGAAAAAAAAGCAATTTGTTTATTCAATGATTTAAAAAAAGTTCAGACTGGGGCATGTTTAGCACAGGGTCAATTTACCTTTTTCTTTTCATAATGATTTTAGTGACAGTGATATTTTTTTTGCATTAGCAACACAGTTTACATGTTACATTTAGATGTGAACGTATGCAGCATTGTCCTTACCGAAACATGTTGCATTCTCTTATACACATTTATCTTTTATTTTCTGCATTTATACATTAACATTTGTTTAATATAAATTTTGAGTGTTCAAATGCTGTTGCCTTTATTCTATATAAAATGTTAGCAACATTTTTACAAATCTGGCTCCAAAACATTTTTTAATTTATTTATTAATTTGAAAAATATTGCTCATCAAGTTAAGCAAAATATTACATAATATATAATGATATGGCATATATAGTCAACTTTTTCGAAGCAAGAGTCCTATATAGAGATCACCTGGGAATTTCAGTCACTTTTATTGTGCACAGAGATGTCCTAGATTTGTAAAAAAATATGGAGCAAAGTTAATATGTAGAGAAGGGGATGTATGGTTTTGTGTCTCAGACTGCATAGTAAGGAAAACAGAGGAGCAGTATCACTTTACAGGGTCTATGTATGTGTGCCTTGGCCCTGTCACAAGGACACTACACTCTACTTGTGTGTGATTAAGCTAGTTCAGGTGTCACTGCTCCTCAGAGTGATAAATAATGGAGGTTTCACTGAGCTAAGGCCCCTGGGGAAGTAAGACAGGTTCGGGCCAATCTAAGTCACATCACTGACGGGCCATTAACAGGCCCTGATTCATATTGCCAGCAGCATCGACACAAAACACCATTAGCTAACTGGGCACAAATTGCATGCAAAGATAAAATGGTAGCATAAATGGATGCTCTGTCAAGTAAGGCTGAAAGAGCGGATTTTGCATTTTGGGTGCTCTTGTTCTGCAGTAGATGTCGCGTTTATTTTACCAGCACATTACTCCTGACATTACATAGGCTTCTTTCTCACTGCAAAACCATGCAAGAGTAATGATGTAGGTATTCACAACCCTACTTTCATGTATTACTCAACTCAGTGTCACAGTTTCTCTCTGTGGTAAAATGCCATGGTTGGTGAGAGATAAACTCCTATTAATTAGTTTAACGAAAGCACTGTATTAGCATTAGTTAAATGCAAGAGCCATTGCAAGGATTACCTGGTAATTGTGTTGAACATTCTTTTTCTCTCATTTTAAATAGACATATTAAATCCTATACATTTTCAGACTAAGAAAATCAAATGAAATATTTTGTAAAGGTGAAAAGGTGAAGTAAAAGTATTAAATACAATCAAGCAATGCATTTGTAACAAAATAATGTGATACTCCACAACTACAACTAAATAAACCTAGCATATTCAAGAAACTCCAAACACACATCTTTAAAAAAACTGAAAAAAATCTAAGCATTGAAACCAAATTGGCTAAGGATCAGGTTTGATGATACTACAGTGTAACTGGTCCCTCCTTTGCTACTGACTTAACTTCAGTTTTTCTCACGTTTGAAAGTTGCTTTTATTGAAAGTGATTAATGTAAATGTACTTCTTATTTATAAAATGTCTGTCATTAAAGTAATGAAGTAGAAAGTTAAATTAGGTCAGTGCAAGTACAAAATTATTAATACCATCTGGACTTCTGCCTCAAAGAACATTTCTTGTACATTTCAAAGCAAGAAACATCCGAATAATATAAGCTATACAATAAAAGTGTAATATAAATATACCAGTACATTTTTTTTTACTTTTCTTCATTCTTTATTTATTTCTTTACTGTAGCAGATATAACTCACTCAAATGGCTTATGAACCAAAGCACAAAACCTCTTGTTTCTCCCTCTTCTCGAGGACAGAGCTCTCTGTTGAGTGTCCTTTTTTATGGTCCAGCCTGCTCTTGTTAGCAATTTGTCCATGACTCTGTCCCAGTGGAGCAATTCAGACAGAAACTACGATTTCGCTGATACTATAATTCAGCAAAGAGGGAGCTGTGAAACATGACAACTTTAAAAACACATATAGCAGTGTAGCTAGCAGACATGACACGACAGACATGACAAATGATTTTTATCTTTAAAGTGCTTTAGTGCTGGAGTTGCATTGATGAGCAATAACTGTGCCCTTAAAACACTAGGAGCAAGCAAAAAGTTTATAGATTTTGCTTTTAAAGTTAGATAGTTATAAAGATTCCAATTTTATTTGTCAAACTTTTAAACTAAATGTTTATTTCTTTTAGATCCTCCAGTAAATAGGCTGTTCAAAAGCTTCACAATTAAATGTTCATGCACATAATAGTTTAGCCACTCAAATTTACTGTGATCTCAGCACTGCGCCTCTTTTCCTGAATGGTTTATGAGGGGAATAAAGCCTCTCACTCATGCTCTGCTTGATGTGATAACTGGAGGCTTAGTCACACATGCTCAGGGTACAGAGGACTGTAATCGCCACAGCAATAAAATCAAGTAAAAGTCAATACGCTTCTACTATCATGATGTATAAACTTAATTTATTTCATACATTTTATTATGCTTCTGTTTCATACTAACAGACCACCATGTCAGAATAGATAAGTATTAAAACCGAGAGGATATTATTGTTCAGCTATTCAATACAGGCAACTCTTGCTAGGTAAACAGTGGATGGGCATTGGTATATAAATATCCATGTGCATCTTAGAATTTGTTTATTAAAATTAATATTTGAATAAGGTTCCCAGCATAATATTTAAAAAGGCATTTTAGAATGTGAGTCTTCACATTTCACAATACATCTCAACCATAAACCTGAATTTCCCACACAGAAATTGATTTGCATATCGTAAAAATGAAGATAATAAATGTATTGATTTAATGGATTGATTGTAAACATGTATTTTTTAAAATCTTGTAATTTTGTGAAGTAATAAAAACTGCTATTCATGTTGTGTTTGTTGTTTTGAAATGGTACTAGCAAATTTATTTACAATATTATTTTAAATATTAGGATAATACATTCAAAATGTTAAATATTATTGCACCTGTTGCTGTTTGATAGAGACCTTACATCAATGTCTTAGCCAGCCTGTAGAGGATTAAAAAACATTGGCAGTTGCAGTGATGACTCATAGTGAATTCCACCCATCAGAAATAATCAGTAATGTCTAGGTTAGTAATTACAAAATTTAGTTAGTAAACAAAATTACATAGTATAATAATTTTGAGGCTTTATGTAATTAATTTAGATTTTCAAGCACCAAAGTATCAAAAATATTCCCAATGTAATATATACAGCTTCTGTATTGGGTGTATTAGACACAGCAGTAGTGATTTTATCTGATTCATATATTACAATTTAGTAATTTTGTTTATTTTAATACTTTTTATAGATAACAGCGTTCAATCAAAAATACCATTTTTGTTCTTTATAAAAATGAAAAAAGATGAAAACTCATGTTGTGCATAATATTTTGAAACATGCATTTTAAGTGTTTTATTCATTCATTCATTCATCATCTCCCGCTTTATCCTCTATTAGGGTCGCGGTGGGGTTCCCCATGCCCATCCAGGGCAAAACGTCTCGGGCGCTGGGCAGATAGACCCAGGACAGGGTGCCAATCCATCGCTGGGCACACACTCACACACCGTGCCGCCAAGTGTTTTTTTTTTTTTTTTTTTTTTTTTAAATATATTGTTATCATTGGCAGTTTGTTCAAAAACCTTTCAATTGTACTCTAATAGTTGATGACTGGAAAATTACAATGACTGCAACTCATATAGATAATTTTGGAAAATCTGAGAAAATATTATTTGCACAATAATTTGGAACACAGTGTATTTTATATATATTTAATTAAATTCATGTCCTTAAAAAACTATAAGGAATTATTAATAACTAGAGATATCCTTGGCTAATTTAATTCTTTGTTATTTTCTTATAAAATGCCTCATGTATACTTTGTTTTCTGAATGTGTAAAGCCTTGCTTTGTGTCTATTTTTGAGGTTGATAAGAATTGAGAAAGGAGTTTTAATTTTTATCTGACAACGTGAATTATCATGCATAGACATGTTAATTAATAAATGATGCCCAGCCTTTCGATGCCTCTGGCAGTTAATTTGTGATTGACATAAAGGTTGTGAGATTGGACACAGCAAATGTGCATCTGACTAAAATTAAGTTTGGAAAGGGCAATGCATGTTGGCTCTTCCAGAGAAAACCAATGCCAAATTAACTTATCAGACAATACCCCAAAGTAAACACTGCCTGATGACAAACATGACCACCCATGAAGAGCTCATTCACTGTCTTGCACACTGTAAATGCTGGCAAAATTTCACAAAGATTCTAGTTCTAGTTCAAGGTTCTAGTGCAACCAAGTATGCAGTGCAAAAAAAGAGGTAATATGAGCAGGAAAACTACACCTCTGGATAATGGGGTGATTTTGTAAATCCAGCATCTTCTGTATAAGAACAAGAGGAAAATACATTCAGAACTGGGCCAGTCTGACAATCTGTACAGGGTTTAGAACTGTTGTGTCTCCTGGGAATTAAGTTACAAAGCCCATTATGTCACTGAAAGAAAAGAAATTATTCACAGAGGAGTGTGCTGACTTGACACACTAGGTTTAATCTCTCCAAGATCTGCATTATCAAGGACAAATCCTTGTGTACCTGGATTAAATGTGCATGCTGCTATATGTCAATAAAAACAGATGAGCCATGGTTGCGTCTAGAGTTATATGAGATTTCCCTGAAAGACATTTAAAAGTCAAAAACTGAGGCGACTCAAACCAACATATAGTTTATGCAGTATGCAAAATCATTAAAACATGTCAGCATATGCCTATCTACTGCATCAAAAGCAAAAATATATATATAAATATGTACAGGGTGGCACGGTGGCTTAGTGGTCAGCACGTTCGCCTCTAGGCGAGACGTTCGCCTGAGACGTTTTCTCCTGAATGGGCATGGGGAACCCCTCCGTGACTATAATAGAGGATAAAGCGGAAGATAATGGATGGATGGATAAATATGTACAGTGAAGATTTAAAAATTTCTGAGAAAATAAAGTTAATAAAAAAAAATCAACCTTTGGGTTAGTGTTTATGCGTCCACCATCAAGAGAAAAATGAATAACAATAGTGTGCATGATATGGTTACAAACAGGAAGTTTCTATCTAAAAAGAATATTGCTGTGCAAGCGAAGTTTGCTATCAGTCACACTAATAAGCCAAAAGGTAAGTGGAACAAAATGTTGTTAAATGAGATATGTAATGTTTGTAAATGGGTTTTTAAAAAAATAACTGCATTTCAGCGTAAAAGCCTGCTCCTGTTGGTAAAATACAGTGGAGGTAAAAAAAATACTTAGGGTCTGTTTTGCTGCTGACCAGAATGGCTTTTTGTAATAGACAGAACAATAAATTCTGAATTATACCCGCAAACTCTGAAGGAAAATGTCACAAACTGGCAGTGAGCTGCATCTCAAGAGAACGTGGGTCATGCAGCAAGACGGGGACCCTAAGCACACAAGTCATTCCACCCCAGAATGGTTAAAGTTAATGTTTTAGAATGGACAAGGCCTGACATTAATCCAAAAAAATAAATAAAACGCTGTAAAAGGACCTGAAGCAAGCAGTTGATGGGATAATACCCACAAAACAGAGTGGTTTCGTACAAAGGAATTAAAAATCCTTCAGGCTGTTGTGAATGACCAATTAACAATTAATTAAAATGTTAATTAGCATTTTCCTTAATAATTCAATGACCAAGTCTAATATTTTGTCCAATTTGTTTAATTCTGTTCTATTTTTGTTAATGACTTTTGATGAAGTTTTAAGTCACTTAAGTCATTTATGCCGACATTTAAAACAGTGTTCACAAACTTGTTCACTAAACAATTATTAATTAACAACCATCACCACGTAATGTACTATACAAATATAAACCATATATATGCATATGCACACACACACACACACACACATTTACTCATATATATATGAAACCTCTGACTGACGTGGTTAATCAAGGAAAACACAAGTGATAAGTAAAGTACATCTATTGTAACATCCAGACACATGACTGAGCTAGGAAACAAAATTATTATAAAGAAAAGCAAAATGTATAGGTGAGCCTTTATTTAGCAAAAACACTTTTGAAAAGGCTGCATAATATATCTAAGCACATGTGCAATCTACATTCAGACTGAAATATAATAAATGATCACCTTTCATTACTAAAACTACAGTGTGCTTTTAAAAAGCATCCTGAATGTTTATTTCAAATCTAATGCCAGTTATCCAATTTCAAGCAACACATGTTTTAAAGCAAGAGAACCACTCAAAACACCTGAAAGCCCAAAACACATTAGCCTACCAGTCTCCTATTCTTTTAAAGTAGTGTTACTCCGTACTCCCCTATCACTTTCTTTGTACCGAATTGAAAGAGACCTTCTTCTTAAAAGCTGTCTTTTTAACTCAGAAAGAAAAAAAATGTAAATGCACTGATATCCAACCATTTCATTTCACATCCATAAATCACAACAAAATAATTCCATAAAAAGCAACAGCATTACATTTTAAACAATTTAAATATAATAGACAACCTCTAGCCTTTTTTTACATAGATCCTGCAACCCTGACCTTTTTTGAAAGTAGAAGTTATATAGCTGTGTATGTTTGAATGAGTTGTTCTGGAGAGAGAACAACCTCAAGAACAAGAGAATCTCATTTAGAAGGTACCTTGGTTTAAAATTTCAACACAAATTTCAACAATTCACGGCAAAGCAAAATAGAGTGTTGATAACATATCCAGAGGATTACAACCATCCAAGTGTGAAGAATTGGTATCAACAAGATTTCGGGATTTCCAGGTGTTGAGTTCAACAACACAACAGTCAGACAAATTTAGAAAATGGCAAAGAACTAGACTGTTTATGACCAAACCACCACCTCTCCTGATAGCAGGTGAGAATACCTCTGACATGCAATCTGGAGTTGTATGTTACATGTGTGAAATCGTAATGCCAGTGTGGACCTGATTCTTCAGGTTCTCTAGACAGAGCGTAAATTTGAAAAGGATTTTTAAAATTATTTTATATAAGACTGAAATAAGTTGATATCAGCAGTGTTTGTAAATTGTGTGTTTAAATTACCTGAAAAATAATAGCATGAATAAGAAGGTGTAAAAGTGTTGGTTGGTGTATTTTATAAATAACATGAATATTATGATGTCCTTATTAAGATCAGGTTACATTTTATTAAACATTATAGCTATAGGAGTTATAAGAGTTCAATAAACACAGTGCATCCAAAATCATATATACAGCTCTTGGCCCATCTCCACACCTAATACCCATTTAAAAACAGCGCTTTGTTATATCATATCAAGTCAAGTTAATCTGCAAACTAATATTTTTTACTGTCTTTACCCATTTTCAAAAAATGTACACCAGAGAAAATCAGCAGCAAAAGTCTTTTAAATGAAACTGGCTCCTTTTTCTGTGCAACAAAAGGTTATTGCTGTTTGATCACAATAACATTTATTTCTTTCATACATAATGCACATTGCTTTTTCATCTGCCAAGTCACAGCATACAGCTTGGTTATTTAGATGTTGGCAGATTCTAAATAATCTCCTCTAGACAATTATGAAAATATTTCGCTACTGCCAGCACTTACATTTATACGTGTAAAAATGTAATTTTTATAAGAATTCTTTCCCAAGGATATGCAGCTTTATATAATAAGACCACAAGATAGAGATATGGAAAGCCTAGATAGTTCTGAAAAGAAAAAAAACAAACATGTACAGCTAACAATGAAATAGTTCGGAGTTATAAAGTATTAAGTTTATAGAGTTAAGTTTAACAGCCTAGTTTTTAGAGTTTAACCCCAAAGGCAAACAGTGTTAGCAGTTTATACATATATGTCAAAACAGTGTTTATAAATTATAGGTAAAAATATAGTTTATTAAATGTATAATGCATTATAGTGTTTAAAAATTACCAAATATTTGATATTGATTAATTATTTAATGGAAATTTTTATTTAGGTATTTGAATGAAATTTACAACACAATTCAATCACAACCTGACAAGTTAGTCAGTTAAAGGACTAGTAGGATAATCAAAGGGCAAATTAAATACTTGTCTTATTTACTTATGTTTAGTAACATGGTCAGTATGTATGTAAGCAAGTTGGCAAAATATTGACATATTTAAATTTTTTATTTAAATTAAGTCACATTGTGCTTTGTTGGTATGTCTGCTGGGATGTTTTTTATTTGAACTTACAATTGCAGAATGGCAGAATATATTTAGCCTCTTTAATTTACAAGGGCAGAAGAAAAAAGTGGCAACAATAATGAAATGCTGAGAGAAACCATGTTCGGTATTTGGCCTCTGGCCAAATGTCTTATTTTGTTCAGTTTTGGCTTCAACCAAATATTTCAATGCATCCCTCTTAAAAAAAACCTGCAAAGCAGGAATTTGTTTAATAATTCTATGCCACAAATATTATGTTTGTTAAATATAGACTAATTAAAAAAACTGACTCCTGCAACTTACTTAAAAATGCAGGGACAGAATAATATTAACAGATTTTTTTATTTAATTGTACTTTTAATCAGCAAACTAGCAATATGAAAGCAAGACTTATGAAGCACAGAACTCTGTTGTCGTCAATGCCTGATTCATCTCTTAATAATGCAGCATATATCTTCAATAGGAAACAGATCTGGACTGGCAGGCAGGTTAGTCAAGCACATAATTATTATGTCTATGAAGCCACACTGTTGTAACTCATGGAGAATACGGCCTGGCATTGAACTGGAAATGTCAACCAACAAAGAGAAATAAGGTAACACTCCACACAGTCACGAAGAAAACAAAGGTAGCTTCAAAGAAACTGAAGGACTTGGTTACATTTGCTGATGTTAAAAGTTCACAAGTCTACCATCAGGGGACAAAGGAACAACAATGGAGTGCATGGCAATCAGAAAACAGCTGCTCTCCAAAAAGAACATTGCTGCCCATATGCAGTTTGATAAAGATCATACAGCCAGCAGTTTAGTGGAACAAAGTTTTAAAAGCAGAAAATATGGTTGGTTTAAATGTGAAATGTTATGTTTAATAAAAAAAAAGAGATATATTGCATTCTAACCTAACAACTGCATCCCATCTGTTTAATTTAAGCACACTGCACAAAGAGGTACCTCCATACTGATCAAAGTTTACATACTACCGCCCGCTGCCCAAAACCATGAAAATAAAATTAATTTGCCAAAATGTGTCTAGTTGAATGTGCAAGGTAATGTTTTTGTCATGCATCTGAACTGATAAAGACTGGAACCTACTTAAGATGTTTCTATGCATTTCGCTCTATAAGTGCTGCCATAAGAGCTCCTCACTGCTTTTTTTATTGTTGCAAAGTAAAACATATTTTCCAATCAACATTATGTATGAATACCAAAAATAGGTAATTTTATTTACAGCTAGTTACATCATGAACAGTTATAGATAAATGTCTTGCTCAGTCATCATTAGGAAATAATAACCTGAAATTATTTAAGTTATTTTAGTAAAAACTTTATTTTTCTTATTATCAAAATAATGATCATTATTACAGCAGCATGGCCTCCTCAGAAAAATGTACAACTCATGTGCCCAACAGGATATACTCAGAACAAACCATAATTGAGCTCTTATTAATAAATCATATATAAAATAATAGACAAAACTGTTAAGTTTTTTATGCGTTACTTTAACCATGTCTTTACTCCTCTTTTAAAGACTAAATCATAAATAATAGATACCAGAAGTCTGTAACCTCCTCCTTTACACTTTTCCTCTTGCAGTCTGCGAGGAAAACTCTAAAATGCCAACATAGCTTTTATTACACGTATGCCATATGTCAGCTAAACTGTATATGTACTTTTTTTAGGATGTGTCAGTAGAAGACTGATGTACTTATAGGAAATGCAATTCTTAAAATCCTAGAAGCAAAAATGGTAACACTTTCTATGAATCTGGTTTTCATAATGAATTATAGAAGCATTTATAAAGCTTCATAAAAAGGTTTTTAGAAGCCTGTGATAATACATAAATGTATCACACTCAGAAGTGTTTCAACAATACATCATAAGGCTTTATAACATAATGCATGATAATCACTTTTTGCCACGAGATGCGCTATAAACTGCTATGCAGAGTGCATACAGCACACTAATTAGCCAGGTAGCATTAGCATAACAATTTGTTAACAGCCGAAAGGCTTCATTGCTATAGTGGTATAAAAAAAATAAATAAATTAATAAAAAAAACAGAAAACAGATGGTGGATAAAAAGAGAGAGACATTGAAAATGAAAAAAGAAGCTGTGTTTGCAATTTGGAAGTTTTTTGGATCCAAGAAATTCAGTAAAGTTGGTTTGCTGTATTTGGGATTGTTCCCTCCTATATCTGTTAAAAACTGAAAAAAACATATACAACGCCAAGTCATGCTAAACTAAATACTGCGATATACTTACTTAAAAAAATTATTGAAGGTCATACCTTCAGGTCCAAACTTTAACCGAATCACATTTGCATAGTAAGTGTGAACCCTTTTGAGCAAACTAAAAAGTATATTTTTATTATCAACTGAGTGAAGTGAAATTCAATTTATGTTGTCGATAATGGCTTAATTTGCATCACATCTTGAAATCTCAAAATTTAAGACTATTAACAGAGGCCTAATGTTTAGTACATTCACCTCTCAGCACCGTGGATCCAGGTTTGAATACCGGGTAAAACGTCTATGTTCTCCCAGGGTCTGTGTAGGCTTTCTCCGAGTTAACCTGTTTCCTCCCACAGTTCAAAAACATGGCTTCAAGGTGAAATGGCTGCTCTAAAATTGTCCCTATATAATCTGTGTTAAATCAGTGTGCCTAGCAATAGATTGGCGTCCTGGTCTTGGTGTATCTGCCCAGTGCCCGAAAATGTACAAAACAGCTGATTTTTTTGTAACTAGACAGAGTATATTTGGCAACTTAAAGTTCAACAAAATTAAATGAATATCCTATAGGAATGATCAGGGCAAGTGCACAGATTTCTCAACAAAACTAATCCAGTTGTGTACAGTAACACAGAGAGTAGAACCATGTAATCCACCAGTGTTTTTACTGATTTGGGAAGAATTCCATGAATCAGAAACAAAACTGATTGAGGTGTGAGTAAAATGGCAAAGAGAGAAAAAGAGAGGGAGATAAAGAGAAAGAGAGCCTTTAGGGACCACTGGAGCTGATCAAAGCTGGTCAGAGAGGGCAGAGCTTGTCAACGGCCCTCATGATGTCAGCAGCTGACTGAACTGGCTTTTTGAATTCACACACTCTCTTTCACCAAGATTGAGATTCCATAAGCCTCTCCAAGGCTGTCGGCAGCAGCCATAATCAAATATGAATTGTCCTGTAATACTTCTTCTCTACAGAAAGATCGAAGTGAGTGAAGAGCAATAATTCAACCCAATGAACTCTTTCATAGGAGAACTGACAGCTTACTTTGATGGCTTGCTGAGAGCAGAATGCACAGACGGAGTTCTGATCAAGGCTATGACCAGTGCAGTTTTGTGTCTATGACAGCAGTCTAGACTGATATTAGACAGCCTAAAAATACAAAAATGCTGGTAGCCTAAACATTAACAGTTTAGAGTAACATCAGTAAGGCTTGGGTGAATGGTGGATTTTAATGCTTTAAAAAAAAGTCACATTTAAAGTTTTTTTTTTTTTCATCATTTTATGTCACGTTTTTACATTTTCTAACCATGGAGACAAGGCACAGAAAAATAATGCATTAATTATGATTAATGCTTTCAATCAGGGTTGCAAGATGACATGATGGGTGGAAGTGACTCATAACAAGAAGGTTCTAAATTTGCAAAGTTAGAACTTGATCTCCATCCACCTCTATTTACAGTACCATTCAAAAACTTCATTACACAAACCCCTAATTATTACTTCACATATTGTCCATTTTATCAGTTCGAACTACCGTAAAGATGGACTCTGTAGGCCATCTATTTGAGGACTACAATACAACTGTGTTAGTCCTCTTAAAGCTGTTCTCTAAATGGTCACCACAATATTACCACCACAGAGCAAGTACACACATATATATAGGTTAACAAGTAAGATCTACTTAGTTACCTTCTCTAAATTCAAATCTACTAGCTCAGTCAAAAGTCACAAAAAGTCCCTTTTATCATGACTATTCAGCCAGAGTGATTCCTTCAGGCCTGAGAGTGCTTCCTCACTACAAGCTCTAGAAGCCTATACATCATTTAGTAGCATTTAAACTTTAAATTCCTTTCTGGTTGGAGAGGAAGTGTACTACAACAACAGAGTGTAAAAAGTGAAAAAACAGATTGATATTATAAATGTTTTCTTTCCTTCTTCACTTCTAGTCTGGCTTTATAAGGCAAACAGACATACTTTATATGTAAGAACAGTATGTCTGATTGGGTAATATCCAGCCAAAAGTCTACTGACTGCACTGTAAGAAAAATTAAATCCCCACACTAAAGCCTGCCAAGAAGCATACTCTTATGTATGGACCACTGGCCATGAAACGACTGCTCTTCTTTTGTGAACAAGCAAATAAAAAAATGTTGCTTATCCTGTCTACCTGTAAAATGTACAAAATGAGACAGCAAACTGTACAATGGCACAGATTTTCTGTCAGCCCTTTATAACAAATGCCAATGATTCAGCCAAGCTAAATTGCCATGGTAACACAGAACTTGATGGTTGTCAACAGGGAAAATAAAGCACACAATGCCTCAGTATAACAAAAAATTGAATAATTATAATATTAGCAATATAATACTATAACTATCGAGTAATCTTCATCTCAGTTCAGGTGCAATTTCAGCATTTTAACAGATTTTTTTTTCCATTTTATGTAACTCAACAGCATGTGTGTTTACAAATCTTATTTTACATTCATCCTGGGACCAGTCATGGCTGACCCTGTCTGTTTGTGTATCTGCTTATCTGGCTTTGGGGCAGTCATGGGCTTGTGGTTAAGGAACCAGCCTTGTGACCTGAAGGTCCCAGGTTCGATTCCCGATCCCACCAAGTACCATGGCTGAAGTACCCTTGGGCAAGGCATCTGAACCCAATTGCTCGCAGGGTGCCGTTTTTAAGTCTGCCCACCACCGGGCACGTGTGCTCACTTCACCAGTGTGTGTACATATGTGTGTGTTTCACTGCATGGGTGGGTTAAATGTGGAGGGCAAATTCCTCTGAGTATGTGCACAGTAGGCAAAATAAATCACTTTACCTACCCGAAAGCCTGATCCTGAATAAATATTAAATAACATAAAAGGACAATTAGGTGCTTCTAATCAAAATAGTTTCATTTCTGTGATTTCTTATGTTGCTAAACATCCTATAATAGTGATGATTTCATATAATTGAGGGGGTTATTTATGCAGTTATGGCTAAAATATGATGTGGAAAAGATGGCTGGAGTGAATGGTGTGGAGTTGCCGGAGTGATCATTGATTAACGAGTTCCTGCCAGAGCGAAAGCGAAAGTTTATGTGATAGCATTGAGACCTGTAATGTTATATGGCTTAAAGAGGGTAGCACAGGCCAAAAGGCAGAAGCGGGAGCTGGAAATGGCAGAGATTAAGATGCTGTGATTCTTATTGGCGGGAACGAGAATCGACAAAATTAGAAATGAGTATATTAGACGGATGGCACAGGTAGGATGTTTTGGAGACAACATTAGCGAGGCAAGATTGAGATGATTTGGGCATGTGCAGAGGAGGAATGTGGTTTATATTGGCAGAAGGATGCTGAAGATAGAGCCCCCAGGCAGAAGTAGGAAAGAAAAGCCAAACGGGAGGTTTATAGATGAGGTGAGGGAGGACATGCAGGCGGCTGTAATGACAGAGGAGGATGCTCAGGACAGGGCGAAATGGAGAATAATGATCTATTGTGGCCACCACCATAGGGAAATGCTAAGAGAAGAATGTATGTGGTTATGCAACAATTCTTTGGCAAATGTGGTATTCACATTTATTTCTTTAGTTTGTTGTAAATGAAGCGGCCCAGTGGCTTAGTGGTTAGCACGTTTGCCTCTCAGCACTAGGGATTCCCAGTTCGAATCCCCATCTGGGTGGAGTTTCCATGTTCTCCCCGTGTCTGCGTGGGTTTCCTCCGGGTTCTCCGGTTTCCTCCCACAGTCCAAAAACATGCCCCAAAATATAGAGTGTGTCTGTTTGTGTGAGTGTGTGCCCAGCGATAGATTGGCACCCTGTCCTGAGTGTTTCTGCCCAGCGCCCGAAACGTTCTCCCCTGGATGGGCATGGGGAACCCCTAATATAGGATAAATCGGAAGATAATGAATGAATGAATGAATGTTGTAAATGAGTCAAATTTAATATATTTGTATGCTTACATTTTTAGACCAAAAAAAATTAACTGCCACTTACCTAGAAGAGTAGCCTTTGGAAACAATTACTAAACTCAGTTTCTGTAACAATTAAATGAGTTGAGTTTTTTTTTTTTTTTTTTTTTTTTTTTTTTTTTTTTTTTTTTTTTTTTTTTTTTTTTTTTTTTTTTTTTTTTTTTTTTTTTACACAATTTGCCCAGCTGCTACAGATCTTTTAGATTTTGCGCTTTGTTTAGATTTTTTAAGCTTTGTTTCAATTTGGGTTTTAAAATTATTTGACAATCTACAGATTTCATGCACAGAGGAAGGGCAGCCAGTGCCGAAAGCACCAACAACCTCAAAACATCCATAAACATATGAAAACACTATGTTCAAAGGAATCATGATACTTTTTTTTTATTTGTTTGAGAGTTCAAAGAGGTTCTTTAACTACTCAAGCAATTTTTTGCATTTGTTGCAATTTTTATCAGCTTTTAATCCAGAAAGATTATTGAGTTTATTAACACCATGGGCTATAAATTTCTAAGGATGTTGCACACTATTGACTCAGGGACATTGAGATCTCTAGAGATGAAATGTTTGTCTTGACGTTGTCCATACTTTTTAATACATTTGTTCCTTACATTCGGTGACAATCCTTTGCTCCAGTTTTTTTGTCTTTATACTTGGTGTAGTCCACAGGCACAAATGTCAAGTCTAATTTTGTGGTGTATCTTCTGAAAGATATGTTTTTGGCCATGACTGAATGTGGTTGTATCACCTGTGTATTGGAGGTAGCACCTGTGTATTGATAGGCTCAGTCCTAGGTTCTATTTCTTTTGTGCAGGTAATTTAACTGTTGGATGTGTGTTATTTGTTTTGGCTTTATACCTATCCAGTTTATAAAATACAGTATGTGTGTTTGGGAATATAATTTTAATATAGGCTTAACAGTAAAAATCTCTATTTGAATAAGGCTTTATATGACTTTATATCACCTGACAGAACTCACTCTACAGTTAATAATAACCATATAGACTGAAGAATATAATCTATAGCAAACTTTTTCATCAAGATAAAAGATCTGCACAACCCTCAAAAACCTCAAAAGCAAATATTACCTGCTCACTATGCCACCCTAAAAATAAATATGTTTTGAAGCTAAATTTAAAGATTGCATGGCACATCTAGAACCCTCTCAGTAAATTTATAAAGGTATAAGGATCCCTTTCTGAGCAACAGCATTGTGCATTATAGTATATACTAGAAACGGCTGTCATGATCTGCAGTCTATGGAGTCCATGGAGGCAGATGATGGAGTGCAAAAAAAGGTTTAATGAACATAAAACATCATGCAAAAAATAAACACACGATCGGGAAACAAATGCAACAATGTGACGATTCAGCAGTCTTTAAGGGTAAGAGGCAGGCTTTAAATTGCAACCAGAAACACAGAAGGAGGGCACACACAGCTGACATCCATAAACCACAACATATTAACCATGATTAACACAGGCTAATAATTAATTACCCCAAATGATACAGACAACAAAAAAAAAAACACTAAAACACACAAAACACTTTACCAAATAGGAGCGCGAAATAAACTCCCAATAACAACCAAACCTAATAATAATAAAGAAAACTAGTCAAAAAGTATGAGTTATGTTGTACTGTGCTTTTAAGATGGTATACTCTGTGCATATTCAGGGATAACAAAATACATAATGAAAGTTCACTTAGCGTGTCTTGTAGGACAGAGGCAGTGTTATGCAGATAAGAAAAGCACTGCCAAATTCATTGTTTAGTAATTACTTGTTTGCTGATAATGTTAGAAATTGCAACAAAGGGTGGTTTTATGTCACAATGATTTTGCCGCAGCTGTGCAATCTGGCATTATATTGTCAATAAAGTCAATAAATTAGCCAGCAACTTGTGAGCAATCTGTGTGAAGCCTTTTTCCTCTCAGAGGCCTGTTAAGTTTGCTAATCACTATAACCTTAAGGTATACTCCTACAACCTGACAACATTACCCAAAACCTCATTTAAGAGCTGAAAGAATCAATAGATCGCCCCATATTTCAATCAGAATAACAACAGTCTGAAAAGCATTTCTCAGCACAGTGTTACATTACCACTTGCGCATGTAAAGCTTGTGCTATTAGAATTTTAAGCAAGCTAGGCTGAAAGTTAATCTATTATATGTGGTCATTTAACAGACGCTTTCATCCAAAGTGACTTACAAGTAACCCAACATGATTAGGGTCAGAATACGGGCTTGATACAGCAGCCCTGTAGCAATGAGGGATAATGTTAATGTCAGTGGATCTGGAATTTGAATCCACAACCTTCAGATTGATAGCCCAACACCCTAAACGCTGAGCTACCATGCCCCTTTGATAAAAGCCCAATTGTTTTCAGATTATTTATCTCAATCTTTATTAAAAAAAATATAGAAACATGCCCTTGTTGCCTTGTATAATGTTTGCCCTAAAACAAAAATGTAATGGATTAAAGGCGATACAACACCCAGCACAAACAGGACTTCCTAGGACAGCTACTTCATTACCATTAGTTTGTGCAATATGTGCCTTTACACTGAGATTAATTTTAATCATGATTTCACAAAGACATCTTAGAAGATAATAGGTTTGCATTTCAAAATTCAACAACACAATCTTCACCCAAGTGTAAAATATGCCATTATAGTCCTTAAATGAAAAAGGATTTCTACCTGTGGGCTAGAAATCAAAGGAATTAATTATTAAAATACTAATCTCTGCCTTTATAGAAACTGAAAATCATTCCAATAACTCGGCATGCATACAAATGCATGTACATCCCACTTCATGACAGAAGAGAAAACACTAGCCCTGCTTTTCTGTCTGAACAAAAGCATGCACACACAGACACACACGTGAAAAAAAAGAGAAAGAGAAAGAGAAAGAGCGAGAGAGAGAGAAATTAAGAGAGAAATATATAGAGAAAGAGGGTGACAGAAATCGGAGGAAAGGAGAGAGAGAGAGAGCGAGCTGGGCGGAAGACGAGGGGTGAGCTCCTTTGGCACACAGTGGCTTTCTGAGCAGGTGTGAGCTCGTAACACAGTAGCTAATTTAAACTAAAGTTCTCCTCCGGAGGCTCCTGCAGCAGGTGCACAACTACAACAACTCCAACCCACATAGTCACCATTAATTAGAAAAAAAATCTAAAGGTTTGATTTCCACAACCCATAAAACCTTTCTCATTTGTAAGCTAGATCACTTTAGCCACAGCCCCTCCCTCACAAAGCCTTACTGTGGTTTATACTCAGTAAACTGTAATCAATGTCCCTGGCTCACTGCTTTATCCAATCAATATATCAAGAGTTGTGGTTGTGACTGTAGGTGCCCTCGCGGTTGTGGGCTTCTGGAATTAATCACGACCAATCTATAGTGCTTCATTGGCTTGCCTGTAATTTACAGTCACGCCTGCTGTGTTCGGCCTATATTTACAGACAAAATACATAAGTGACAGATGGGGCTGGGTACTGGAGAAACCTTCCTCAACTTCCTTTTTTAGCCTTTACCTCTATTATATAGTTTCTTTTGGAAACAAAGATGCTGGTAATTAAAGAAGATAACATCCAAATTCCATTATTTAGTAATGAGAGCTCCAATTTAAGGGCTAGAGGAGGAGGCTAGAGTTCCAAGTCATAACTCAAATCTATTAAAGTTAACCTAAACTCTATTTACACATAGCAATTTATCATTAGTACTATGATAATATATATATATATATATATATATATATATATCCTTTAGACAATTTTAATATGCGAAATATAAGGCTAATGACTGGGGCTTCGAAACGAAAATACATTTTAAAAAAAGAACAAAATTGCTTTCACTAGGCTTTTACACACTATGTTACATACAAAGGCTAAAAGCTAAAGGACAAAGTATTATTAAAACTAATAAATTAAACAGCACAAACGAACAAAGCATGTTCATTACATTTTAGAAAAATGGACAAGTGTGAATCCAGCACTGGATGAGTTCCGTCCTCCCTCTTAACAGTCCATAACACACCACTATAACACCTTTTCCCTATGCGCCAAATGTCCTTTTCAACAAAATGCCATGCTCCTTTTCTGAAAGCTTTAATTAGCCTACCAGCAACCTTCTTTTTCCCATTTATAATACCAGAGATCTTAAAAAGGGGCAAGGTTCAGATACTTTTCCTCATCAAGAGATATTATGATCTATGCTGACCATTAACAGTACATGTGGTCAATCCACCTGGGCTGCTAAAATAAGACCACAAGGAATTCAGTGAGTCAGTGCATTATATTTGCAATTACTGGTGTATCAGTAAATGAGCCTAATTGTGCAGGAGGATGGATAGAAGCAGAATTATCCCAGAGAACAAGCAAAGCCTTATTCCTATTCATTTAGAGCTCTTCCCTGTGGAGCACCACTTATTTACCTCTGATTCATGCTTGAGTGATCAGAATTCTGCACAAACTTCCACACCAAGAAGCTTGGTGTGTCAAATACCAATTAGTCTAGAACATGCAATTCTAAAATATAGACCAGAGCACTAGGTCTGCACCATACATGCGCTATACTTCATTGGGACAGTGGATTGATTAGCAAAGGGTGCAAAGCTATTTGCTATAAAACAATCTCACGCACCACCTGCATCACCTAAATGCACTTTATTCACCAGCATTAAAAAAAATCACTATACATTTCATGAAAGTACAGCTGTATTTGTGTCCGTCACTGACGTCACGGCGTTCCAAAGAGTGTATTGCAACGTTCAATCGACTCGTATATCTTTACTACAGGTATAAAGTCTGAAAACACCGCAACCCCGTGAAAAAAACATCCTGGGTTATGCATCAACACTTTAAGCAACTAATGACTAAAACGCCTCTGCTTCTAAATTAAAAGATTGGCAGTCATTGTTGTCGAATTAACACCTCTTGTAATAAATTACCATGGGGTGAATTAAACGCGGAGGGGTGAACAGCGGGCATGACGACCTAATAAACAGCTGATTTGCAGTTCTGAATTAACACTTACAATGATAAAGTGATCAACTAAAGCCTATAGCTGTCCGTTTAATACTAATTAAAATCAACTAGAAGTCAATTTAAATTCAGATAACGGCAAGTTTCTTTATATAGCTGACATTTATAACTAAATGTCTAAACTTGATGTTGCCACAATATGAAGCTTCTATCAATCAAAAAACTGTAAATAAAAATCTGGCTTAAATCACAGCATTTTACACTTTACTATAAAATCCGAGTAGCTTAACAATACTAAAATTACTCCATCAACTTTTCTTGGAGCTGGAAAATGCCCCCAGCTATAAAACCTTCAAGGAATAAAGGTTTATCCCGTTGTTTCTTGCTGAACAGAAATTCCATCAAGCATCTGGTCAGACTTTAAACCCATAATTAAAAGGTTATCATGCATAACCTGGTTTGAGCGACCTGTCAGCCGGTGCCTAACGGTGGAATGTGCCAGTGGCAGAGACGCTCGCTTTGCGCTCCTGTGCGCACTGCACCGTCAGGGACTGAGATCAGCCCGACAATGTCACGAGCTCCTAAATATGCGGATCCGGACGCCGACACTTACCCGCTGATGAGCAGCTGAGCAGCGCAGCGTCTGTGCCGGAGCGACTTGCTCTCAGTTCGAGCGACTCCTCGAATAAGGCGCGAATGGTGTGAGCGCGCGGCGCGCTCCCGCGTCAGTCGAGTCGAGCGCACAGCAGCGCGCAAACCGCGGAGCCTCTTGTGGCCACGCAGAGAAACGTGTGAACGCGTTACTACAAACGCGAAGCACTGGCCATTCTCACAACTGATAAATTTGTTTTACGAGAACGCCAAATAACTGATCACTTTGATGCAGCTTTTAGGACTATTTTCCATGTGAATAGCTGCACGTTGAGAGAACATGCCAATCCACACACTTCCCCTGCAGCCTTGCAAAACAGTTACCACTTAAGAGGACAATGAGAAAATGTCTTTTCCACCCATACAACACAAAACACACACACAAGTAAAAGGCTGCACGTTGAGAGAACATGCCAATCCACACACTTCCCCTGCAGCCGTGCAAAGCAACAGTTACCACTTAAGAGTACAATGAGAAAATGTTTGTGTTTTTTTTAGTCAGGGCAACAAATTATGTCTTTTTTACCCATACAACAAAAAACACACACACACAAGTAAAAGGCTGCACGTTGAGAGAACATGCCAATCCACACACTTTCCCTGCAGCCGTGCAAAACAACAGTTACCACTTAAGAGTACAATAAGAAAATGTTTGTGTTTTTTTTAGTCTGGGCAACAAATTATGTCCTTTCCACCCATACAACACAAAACACACACACAAGTAAAAGGCTGCACGTTGAGAGAACATGCCAATCCACACACTTTTCCTGCAGCCGTGCAAAACAACAGTTACCACTTAAGAGGACAATGAGAAAATGTTTGGGATTGTTGTAGTCTGGGCAACAAATTATGTCTTTTCCACCCATACAACACAAAACACACGCACAAGTGAAAAGCTGCACATTGAGAGAACATGCCAATCCACACACTTTCCCTACACCTGTGCAAAGCAACAGTTACCACTTAAGAGAACAATGATAAAATGTTTGGGATTTTTGTAGTCTGGGCAATAAATTATGTCTTTTCCACCCATACAACACAAAACACACATTGTTGTAGCTTATAGCCACCATGTGTTGTAATCTACAGCCTATGACTATTTTTCAAGCGAAAAGCTGCATATTGAGAGAACATGCCAATCCACAAACAAATTCTGAGTGAAATTTCCAGTTTTTCTCTGGGTTTCTCCCACAGTCCGAAAAACATGAATTTATGTTCCCAGCGATGGATGAACCTCTTTTCTGGCTGTATTGGTCTAGCACACAATATGTCAAATCCCTTCAACCCCTCACAACACTGGTAGAGGATTAAACTAAAGGTATTGACATGAGATGAATTTTTTGTCTATACTGTTTGTAAGCTAATTACAATGTTTATTTACAAGGGCTATTTGGTAGTGAGGTGCTTGTCTACTCTCCATGCTGCCAACAAATTGTAGTTTTAAGAAACTATTTACAGTCTTTTGGTCTGTTTTGTTTAATCTAATCCGTAAAAATGTGTGCAAAGTGAGTGCTGTGGCTGAATAAACTGTGTCATAGGTTTTAACCCCCAAGACATTCAATAAAAAGGAAAGGGATGGAGAGCGGAAACATTTACACATGATTAAATCATTCAAAAAAGATACAGTTCAATCTGAGTTGTAAATTAAATTTACAGGCAGAAACAGAAACATGTAAGGTACAAAATCTCTCAGTGGGCCTGTGCAACTCCTGTTCCAGATGGTGTTAGGTGGTGTAGCATTGTTTACAGTGCGTGCCCTGGGTTAAATACCTGGCTGTGGGGTCTGGATCAATATCTCACTGTGAGGTGAACCAACCAAAGCAACAGCATTGCAATCGGTAAAAAAAGTCATTATATTCCCCTGAGACTAAATAGGTTGCTTTTATGTGATTTATCAGAATATTTTTAGTTCTTTTGCTCATTTCAGTGTCAAATCTCAACTGCACATGATATGGCAGTTAGTGGTTGCTGTCAGGTTCACAGTGTCAAGGCCACTTGATCTGAGATAGTAGTCTGGGAAAGCTGCGAGTCTCAGGTCCAGATAATATCCTCACTATCCTCTGTTTTTGCCACAACAGTACTGAAACAAGCTACTGTTTGTGTATTTTAATCCATCACAGTTTGTCATACATTTATTCAGTCTTTTTTCTCATTATAACTCACCCCACTGACCTTGGTGAGATGTTTTTAATCTATCATGGTCTACAAGTGTCTCTTAAACATATAGCTGCACTTATACACACAATTTAAGCATTAACATGAGAACTGCTGACTGTGTGCATGGCTGCTGAATATTACACATGTTTGGCAAGTTGTTGAGAAAGTGGAACAAGTAATCTCTCAAACTCAGCTGTGGGCAAACCCCAGACAGGCAGCATAAACATGCTGTAGAGAAAGATGAATAAGATTGCCAGTGACCACCACAGACACTCCAAGAGTCACATCAATGAAAACAGGACCTAACCCACTATGGGTAGGTTAAAATGAATATTATGGCTTTTAAATATTTAACACATTTTAACTGTATCAAAATATGCATATGACAGTGTATGATAAGGTAATTTACAAAACTGTTTTTAAAATAATCGATAGGTATACATTTCAGCTCACTTGTTCACCTCTAAAATTTGCATCTATTACCCTCTTAAAACTGTTGGTGCTAGAATAAATACAGGCAAATAACGTTCATTAGGAAATATATGGAGAATTTTCTATTTTTCATGTATTATTCTGTTGTCTCATGGTGACACCTTTAACAAAAATAGGGAAATAAGTCAAAATGTCTTCTAATATGTCCTTAAAACAGGTTGATCCACTGGTGCGCAACACATGAGGAAGGACAAGAAACAACAGGTCTGAACCAAAGTGTTGGGTGCGAGTGGAGGTCAGCATGAAACAACCCTTCCTTTATAAGGTATTATGAACTGAAATGGTGTCGAAAAGGCAATTTGCACAGTACAGCCAACCATCAAGATGTACCATCAGTATCACAGAAGGGGGCGGCCAGTGTTGTAGCTCTGTGAGCATTGGTTTCATCTTTTCAGCCCCAGCCAGTCTATTCACTGCACCTTTCTTCAAGGTTGCTCTAGTCCCATATGTTCCACTACTGTCCATTAGAATCGGTCATTGATCTGACATCACCGGTCTTTATCACTGATTCTCTTGCTCAGATCTTTATCACTGGTTCGTTTTTCCCATCCCCGATTACTAATCTGACTGTTCCAATCTGTACAGACTCGGCTCCCCTGGTTTCAATCAATAATCCATCTCCCTCACTCTTAGCGATACAGATTTTAGGTCTACATCATTAATTCGGCTCCTCAAATCTCACCCCACTCATCCAGTTTCAGTTTCTGGTTCAAGTCTTCTATCAGTTTTTATGACTGATCCAGTTCCACAGTTATTGGCTAGCACAAATATTCTGTGGTGTTAATCTCCATTACTGGTACATCTTCCCCAGCACTATGAGAAAACCCCACCACTGCTTCACATCCTGCCGTCAGAAGGCAGAAAACATTCCATTTGACCAGTCTGACGATCGTTGGCTGGTGTTTATTCCTTTCCTCACTGGGCAAATATTGCCTCTAGGTAAAATACGCATGAAAAAAATCATGCAGCCAAGATGGTGAAATATCTATTTAATGTCTTATAGGATTTGTAACTGTTAGATTTGGAAGAACCACATTTGTATATTTTCTTTGCTTAAATCTTAGTTTTGAACTTTTAACATAGTAGTATTATAATAAATATTACTTCTAGCTATTCATAGAATGAATCTGAGTTTAAGCCGCAGACTTGTCTATGGCGTAAAGCAGGTCTCTTTGCTTTTCTTGTAATTTATAGCGGTAATTCACAGATGGCTAGTTTTTTCTGATCCAAGCTCACACATCAGAACATAAAAACACACATTTACGGCGTAATATTGTATATGTAAATGTACCCGTGTTGTGTAGGTGTATTTTGGAAGCTTAAAGAGGCATATGCTACAATCAGGGTTGCATTTTATCCCAAGAGGTCCATCTTTATAACAGCACAATGCCAGGGATCATTCTTTACATGATACAATAGTGTGATTTTGTAGACAGACAGCATGTGT
Organism: Corydoras maculifer; assembly: GCA_019802435.1. Lineage (NCBI taxonomy): Eukaryota > Metazoa > Chordata > Actinopteri > Siluriformes > Callichthyidae > Corydoras > Corydoras maculifer. Next base: position 1,017,316 of record JAFMOD010001571.1, read on the forward strand.
TTTAGTGACCTGCAGGCAGTCCTGCAGCAAATTTGTCTGTTGAAAACTTATGAAGCATCATAGAGATATAAACCAGACAACACTTACTACCGACTGTTAAGCAGCCTCAAGCAAATATGGGCAAAAGTTGCTTTTGTTTCTTATCATTAGCAACATGCAATTAAACAGGAAATTGATTTGCACAGAAGTAAACCTTTTTGTATTATTTTATAGTATTGTATGCATTATTCAAATTTCATATTCATATACTGTATATTAACAAAATGTAACAAAATGTTATGAAGCTGGTCAGTAAAAACTGCTGGAAAATGTTTAAGTTAAACAATGTTTAAGTTAAACAAAAGATAAATAAAAAAAAACTAGTTTTGACTTTTGTATTTATTGCATTTTACAAAACCTTCAAATATTTGAAAACATGCTTTGTACATGACCACTAGCATGTTCAAATGTGTGTATGAATTACAACAAATAAATTTTTAAAAATCTAAATCTACTGTAATATTTATGGTAAAACAGGTCATTTAACACGTAAACCTGCAGATAATTTTTTGCAGGTACAAGATGTTCACTTGTAAGTTCACTTGAATAAAGTGTCTGCTACATAACTAAATGTAAATGCAATATATATGTTAAAAAATATATGATAAAAATCAACAAAGAGCAAAGTGAAAGCATGTATAAGGAGGTTATTTAGGAATCTATGGTCTGAGCTCCAAGTTGGTTTATCTGTAAAAACAAACTTACCCCAGAATGTATTCTGCTGATTACATTTCTAGGTCAGCTCTAGCGGTGTGCTTCTGAACACTTTCCCCCCGAAGCCACAATGCCGCCGATACCATGCAGCATCTTATCGGACGGGTTTAACTCTGATTTCACTGAGCTTATCAGCCTTTCATTTTTATTATATTACTCATGCTGCACAAGGGCACATCCACTGTATTAGATCATGACACAAAACAGTAATGATGACCTGCATTGGTAGGTACTCCCCCTGCATTCTGTTCTAATAACATAGAGAATTACATACAGTGAAAGCAATGGCTCATTTCCTAACAGTTCATACACCTAAATATAGGTCTGCTTATTTACTACATTAATCTCTCCGCACTCTCACCAGGAGGCTTGGCACCAGGGAAAAGAAATTCAGTTATCTCCAGCCGAAAGTTACTTTAGTCACATAATATTAGAAGGCCAGTGCATTATATACATTTGTAGCTGAACATGGAAGGCAATTTATTGTGGTTTTCACACTATTTTTGTTAAACAGGTTTGGCCTCTGTCAGAGGCAGATAAATGTGTGGCACGGTAGAGCAGAATCGAGCTGTTAAGAAATGTCCACTAAGATCATCATCTGCATTCGTACAGGCTTGTAAAAACATAATTTTAGCAGGAACAGAAGGAAAAACCAATATTGCAATGTTATATAAAAAGCAGACATTATTGGTTTCTTTGGTATAGTTATCCTAATGTTATTTTCTTTCCAGTACCCTTTAAAATGCATGAGTTTCAGTTGACTGCGGGAGTCTACTCTTACATGAAAAAAAAATATATAAACAAATATCAAAAAGTGCTTACCGGAGACTTCTAATGGACATAGAGTAGTTAATGATTGAAATGTTTCAGGAATCTAAAATAAAAAGTATTTTGCTCTCAGATCTAAACACTAAACTGAACATTATTAGCAAAAGCACACATTTCTATTGATAATATGCTAAATTAAATATGTGGGTGTAGAGAGTTGTGTTTAAAACAAAGCAAAATTCCAACATATTTGTTTCCAAGTTTGGAGGAGAAATTTACAAAAAGCAATCAGCTCCCACTTTAAATGCTGAGATGTTTCATCTAAGCTGCAGATGAATTATTTACTACTGATTTTATTTTCAAAACAACTTTTATTTAGGGCAGCTTTTTTCAGTTGTAAAACTTTTTTTTATTGTTTTACTAACATTGATGCATCCACTGAAAGACACATCTTTTGCCATGTTTTTTTTTTTTTTTTTAATGGAATTGTAAACACACACGTTTATAGGGTGCTAATCAAGTTCCGTAAAGGCATGGATGGGTGACTGGTTTGGAAGTTGACTGGCCCAACCTCAGTGTCTTAACTCCATAATGCTTTCCTTAGACATTTTGGCAATGTGTATATGCTTTTCCCCCCCCCCCCCCCCCCCCCCCCCCCCCCCCCCCCCCCCCCCCCCCCCCCCCCCCCCCCCCCCCCCCCCCCCCCCCCCCCCCCCCCCCCCCCCCCCCCCTAGCTGAGCTAAGAACAAAGATAAAGATCAAATACGGCCTTCTATACTGTAATGTATGCAAATATCTTGAATGTGTAGTTTAAAGGTTTTGAATAGTTACAATTTTGCATTTTTTATTTTACATTTTTTAATTTGGCATATTATGGTGCACACTAATCCACAAAATGGAATGTCTGTAGTTTAGAATAATAACTTCTATTTTTGTAGGACATCGGTCTTCTAATACTGTGAAGTGTTTCTTGGCTCATTTAACAAGCAGAACATTTGTGAGGTCAGGCACTGATGTTGGATGAGTGAGCCTGGACTGCAGTCTCCATCCTGGTCTTTTCCAAGCTGTTCCTTGAAAGCATACAATTGTCCAAAATGCATAACTAGTTGCTTGATTTTATATTTATAAAAGTCACCTAAACCTATTGTCATCACCCATCCTTTTTCAAACCAGCTGGGTAGAAAAAGTAGTACTAATGGCACCTTAAAATGAATTGGGAAATAAAAAGTAGACTATGCCTAAAGATTTAAAATTAAAAGTTTGTGTGCTGAAACTGGGGTCCAAATTTTAATCTACAGGTCTACAGTATGAACCAGTTTGGTTACATCTTCACCATTGTTGAGATGGAGGGTAAATATAATGAAAATGCAAAAATGAACTGTCAGTATCAGTATTAGAATGACCAGAATAATCATTCGAATAAACGATTAAACTTGTTTTCAATCTATTTAGTAGAGCAAATGATACCCTGGACCACAGATTAAGGGCAGTTTGACTATATGACTCTCAACTAAAATTAGGATTCCACATTTACTTTAACTTTAGGATAAGGAGTTTACTCTGTGCCAGGAAAAAATATCACAAGAACAGTATGGGCTGAACCAAGCCTTATATAATCCTTGGCAAAATAACACTGCAATCTCTCACATCTCTGTTCTGAGAAAACACAGAACCAGTCAACATGCTGTAAGAAGTAGTCAGTGCTAAAAATTGAGGGGGTTGTTTCTTTTCTTTTTGTTTGGACTTTGCATTCTCACATATGTATCAACAGTATTCACTTTAGTTCATTCTTTATGATTATTTTCATTCTGGAATAAATGTTAAGGTTTGTATATTTTCCTTATTTCCTGTGATTTGATGCTTGTGTGTTGTAGATAGTTGCAACTGTACAGGTGTTTTAGGTTTTACTATATTTCATTAACATTTTATTAAAAAGTACAAGTTGCAAGATATAGAGTAATATTTTTTTATTATTATTATTACTTTTGGCTTCGCTATTAATGCATTAGACATTGAAAAAAAACAAAAAGATTTGAAAAAAATGTGTTGCTTCTGCAGACATTCCAAAGTTTTATAGAATACTTTTCCAGAAGAATGGAACCTGTTCTGGTTGTAAACTTGGAATGAGATGTCATAAAAAGCTGCTTAGGTCAATCCACGGGTACCCTGATTCTTTTTCACATTTTTAAGTAGCATGATAGCTATAGTACAGGCCAAAATGTTCAAAATATTATGCACTTTGTATAATAAAAGACCGAAATACTAAGCAAAGCTGTACTAAGAATATTTCCTAAAAAAATCTGACATTGTGAAGCCATAAACCAGAAATTTCACAAATACCAAACGATTAGAAGATGCTCCTTTTGTACACAATCATAAGTCTATATCATATAGATATCATATAGAGTTCCTCCCACAGTCCAAAAACATGGATTAAGTCAACTGAATTATCAAAACTGCCCCATATAGAGTGTGTCTGTGTGAGTGAGTGTGTGCCCAGCGATGGATTGGCGCCCTGTCCTGGGTCTATCTGCCCAGCGCCCGAGACTTTCTCCCCTGGATGGGCATGGGGAACCTCACCGCGACCCTAACAGAGGATAAAGCAGGAGACAATAAATGAATAAATGAATATAAACTAGGCCTAGGATGGCACAGTGGCTTTAGTGGTAAGCACGTTCATCTCTCAGCGCTGGGATCCATATTTGAATCCCGAATTTGGGTGGAGTTTCCATGTTCTCCCTGTGTCCGTGTGGTTTTCCTTCAGCTTCTTCGGTTTCCACCCACAGTCCACTTGGATTTAAAATTAATTAAATGGTCTAAATTGCCCCTATATATAGAGTGTGTGTGTGTGTGTGCATGTGTGTGTGTGTGTTTCTGCCCTCCCCTTAATTCATAATAAGTGAATGAATAAAACTAGGTTTAAATTTAACATTTATTTATGAACAAATCATTCGAAGTTTTAATGTTTTTTGTTATAGATGCAATGTTATTTGGTACCTTCATTTAAGCTATTCTGTGCCAGCCTTTTTAAAGATTTTCTAAGGTGGATTATAAGTGTCAACAGACAAAGGAAAGATTTTAAATCTAACAGTGACATAATTCAGTTTAAATTCAATTTAAAATTACTGAATAGGTTTTGAAGGATTGGGTAAGCTTCCCTGGACTTATTGGATCATATGTCCAAAGCAACTGAGAGACAAGGAAAAATAGTAACAAAGCGGATTAAAAAACCTGTATTCTTGAACATCCCAAACATTGTGATTTTTTGCTTTTGCTGCAATGTTTGGGAATTGGCTAGTGGAATCTAATTCCTCACAGATGAGTATATTTAAATTGATATAAAGTGACTTGAGCGGCACGGTGGCTTAGTGGTTAGCACGTTCGCCTCTCAGCGCTTGGGATTCCCGGTTCGAATCCCCATCTGGGTGGAGTTTCCATGTTCTCCCCGTGTCTGCGTGGGTTTCCTCCGGGTTCTCCGGTTTCCTCCCACAGTCCAAAAACATGGAACAAGTTAATTGAATTCTCAAAATTGCCCCCTATAGAGTGTGTCTGTGTGAGTGTGTGCCCAGCGATGGATTGGCGCCCTGTCCTGGGTCTATCTGCCCAGCGCAAATGGATGGGCATGGGGAACTCGACCGCGACCCTAATAGAGGATAAGCGGGAGATAATAATGAGAGAGAGAGAGTAAAGTGACTTGAGTGGGATTTAAGAGATCCAAAAAGCATAGTATTTTCACTCACATTGAGAAATGATGCAGCAACAGCTCCCAATGTGTCTAGGAAAACAAAGAGTAAAAAAAGGCAAGATTATTATATTTCCTCTAATAGGTCAGTTTTCTTCCACATCAAAAAACCATGTTATTCAGTTAGAGGAGGTGTGAATATGTCAGTGAATATGTTTCCCTGTCTGTGTGTGTGTGTTTGTGTGTGTGTGTCCTGTGAGGGACTGACTTGTTTAGGGTTCAGAGCTGGGAAAGGTTTTGAATAAATGAGTAAGACTCTGAAGGTAAGGTTTCTTTTATAAAAGAGAATGACTAGCTCATAGTAATTGTAATGTGTTGACTGCTTTATCAGGTTGCGACCTGAGAAATTCAAATGAATGAAATTAATTAAAAATTGTGCATATAACAAAACAAAGCTGCTTTGAAAGAAATAAAACATGGCTGTGTTGTTTTGATGTTGCAGTGACATGCACCTGTATTGGCAGAAGGGCAAAGGAAAGCTGTAGTGTTGGAAATGATGAAACATCTGTCAGGCAGTCATAAAAATAAGTTACATTAAAATGCTTCTGCTTAGCCTCGTCCCATCCATCAACAATTTTGCAGGCAATATGAAAGAACTTTTGAGTAAATTCAGAGCTATTATGTTGTATAAAGGTATTCTAAGGTGAACAAAAGCAATATTATATTGTGCCCTGTAATTTTCTAGTTCTGGGATCTGTCACAACTGACAACTATACACTTGTCAGAGTTTTAAACACTTGGACATTTCAATATAAAAATGTCAGAAAATATTCTGTAAATGAAAGAAACAATTTAAAATCTCTAAAATATTTTAATGGCTACAATTTTGTTAAAGGTTCAAAAACCAAAAGAATGATTATGCACCATGTGTTTACTTTATTAGCAGATTTTTTGGAAAAGAGAAGTCATTATCCTGTTTACTGTGGCACTAAAAACAAATGAACAAAGTATATTTTGTAACTAGAAGTTAAATAGTAAAATAATTATAAAGTGCAACAATTCAAAATACTGCTTTAAACTTAAAACATTTTTATCTTAATTCCTAAGAATTAGACACATTATTTGCTAGAGAAACAAAACAACCATATAGATAATTAATGGTCTGAAATAACATGGTTTGTGGTCAAAGTCTATATAAATACATTTTTAATTAAGGTTAATGTATAGATAAAAGCTAAGTGAGCTGTTTAATCAGCTAATTAAGATGATGGTTATTTAATTTGTGCTGTATGATCCTTCTTGTAAAACAGTGGTTATAGTATCTAATAGCTCTACTTTTTCATTTGTTGCCATTTTGCAGACGGCTGATTACATGCTAAATTAACTTTATTCCAGTTCTTACAAACAGAGCTATGGATATTTTGATGAAGTGAGATGGGTCACATTAACAAAAAGAATACACAAGTAAGTCAAGCTGTTGATAGTTGTACAGAGCAAAAAGATGAAGTTAAATATTTTCTTTAGGATGCCTGTTGGACCAGGCTAACAAATTATTCAATGACACTACAGAAAATGTAAAGAAAAAAAAAAAAGAAAAAAAAAAAGCTAAATAAATAGGAGAAAACATGATCTTTTATTTTTATCCTAGAGCAAAAATATGTTTTCATCTGAATATAATATTAGATTTTCATATAACCACAATGCATCACCACATGTTGGTATTACCCCCTAACCAAACCAACAGCAACACAAATGTAAATATGATTAATGTGCAAATGCACTTATCTAGAGGTGAAATGCATTTAGTTTGTCCTGTGCACTATTTCAATTCACCACTGAAGTACTGGAGCACGAAGATCCCATTCTAGATTAAAAGAGCTAAATACACAGAAAAGCAATGTAGAAAGTCGAGATACTGATTAAATCATGAGTTTCTTTCCCCAAGTGCCTGATTAGGTTAGAATATCTCTGTGAACCACAAATGAAAATATATTTTGTTTCTGTCATAATTATTCAGTCTCTTGTGATTAGGCTAATGCTTTGGAAGCCTAATAAAACATTATTTATATTAGTAATATGTCTTTTTGTTTTGGCATTTTCAAGTGAACTGGTTTATTTCTTTATTCTACATAAGTAGTGCATATTATGACATTTTTATTGCTAATTATGCATTTGTTTGATAAATATGGCTTAGTGGTTGGCATGTCCACCTCTCAGCACTGGGAGGCCAGGTTCAAATCCCATTTTAAGTGGAGTTATATTGCTAGTGTATAAGAATGACTAAGTAATGGATTGGCACCCCCCCCCCCACCCTAGTTCGGAAGATAATGAGATGAGAAATATTAAATTGTGTAATATGTAAATAATAGATCTAGTGTGTCCTCAAAATTTTGGTTGGTGGTATGAATTTTCTTAGTGAGTTTTGTAGTCTGCTTACAGTCCAAAGTCATAGAAGTGAGATGAATTAGATATACAAAACTGCTTCCTGGTGTAAATGCATGCGTGTATGTATTTATGTGCCTGCACTGTGATTGATTGATTTCTCCTTTATTTCTCTTCTTTAAAATCTTTCATTTATATGCATTAATTTTTCAAATAAAGAGACATTTTTCACAAAATTTATTTCAATGACTGATTTGCTTTTTTAATAATCTAATAGTTTGCCACTGGCCTGCTCACTCAGCTGGAACAGATAGAGAGGAGCACATATTGATTGTGCAGTAGCCAACTTAATACACAAATTTAAATCAGTTTCACTACATAATTTTTCCCAACCCCTTTTTGAATGAGAAATAATGGAAAAATGTAATCAGCTGGATTAAAAAACGAGAGCATGTATTAATTTTAAGTCAGAGAATGTCAAAGATGGATATTAATACAGATTTTGTAGATACATTCTAAAAGATGGTGCACAATGGCAAGTGTTCGACATCTCAGTTCGTATTTTTTAATTTAAATAAAGGACATGACATGAGAAAAAATGTGTAAGGTGTCATCTTTTTAAATGCATTTTAAGATTAATAAATTGATTAGTGTTGGCTACATGGCTGTTGTTTGTTTATGTCCCAGGGTCAGAAATTTGCCAGTTCTGAAGCTTTAAGCAGTATTCTTAAAACACTACTACTGTTGTCTGTTCTGGATAAAGGTCTTCTAAATGTTTTTAATATAAATGTAAATCAAAATTTGGAAAATGTAAGTGTGGCAGTAAGTACAAAACTATTTACTTCTAGTTAATTACAACGTCCTTCAAAATCAGCAGCAAATGATTACCGGCTGTACATTGGTCCACACTACTCTACTTAAAGAGACTTTATGGAATCATATAAAGCACAGGAGCGAAATAATGTAGCATATTTAAGCATATATGTTTTTTAAATATCTCTAGCCATTATTCACAATAGAATGTAAAACTCTTATTGCAAAATAGTAAATATTCATGTATAAATATCTAAAAATGTGGTTCTGAGATGTTTGTTCTTAAGATTTTTTTCCCCATATTATGTGTATTTACTGTACAAGTCTGAAGTCTAAGGCTGTTGCTTTGTGTTTGTGAATTGAATTTGTTTGTTTCTAGGTAGGTAATTGGGTACGTAGGTAGGTATGAATTTATATGCTTCCTACAAGTGTATCAGACTACCAGACTATAAGTGCATCAATCAATCTGTCACTCATTTCAGTGTGTAGGCCAGATGAAGTTTCTAGTGTCCTTTAGATTTGCATTAAAACCCCCTCAGAATTCAAACACGTGTGATTACTTTAGAGAATATAATGCCATCCCGTGGGATTTTAGCATCGAATGAAGATGGTAGCTGACTGTCTTAGATTCTCTGATTCTTAATTTTCACTCACAGCAGTGAGATAAAAATACTTCCAGCCATCCCTCTTAATAAAGCTCCTGGTCCAGAAAATCAGAAATAAATCCAAAATCCTAGTATGTCATTGTTAGTTTAAGGTATAAAAGCAGTCTCTGGCCCATAATAAACGATCAATTTTTTCAAAGTAAATATTCGTGGTGTCAAGAAGCCAGACACTCAACAAAGGGCTTCCTGAGGGTACCTGTGGGAAGATTAATTGGACAGTGACCAAAAAATCCCACTGCTCAATTTGACTGAATCTCAGTTGACTGACTTGTCTCAGATAAATGATTTGACTTTTTGACTTATTACAGGGCTATCATAGTCAAAATGGTCTAATTTATATGTTATGTTAAATCAGTAAATGCAAAAGCATTTAATGAGATTATTTTAACTACAAATTTAGAGACAAACCACGGCATTAAAATTTTAAAGAAATACAGGGTATAATTTTTCTTTTTCCTTAATACCTTTATTGCTTGTCTTTGTTGCCTATTGCATCTTTTATTTAGAATATAATGTTGCCTCTATCCCCTGACTGTAAAAACTAGAAACATGCCCTGTGGGGGCTGTTAGTGGAAAGCCATAGCAGAGTGATTAAAACTTAATGTCACCTGGTTTTCTTCTCGATTGATTACCTGCAAACCAAGTAAATGAGCTTTACCACTGCTCACTCATTATACAAATAAAGTATGAATGAGAAACAGTCTGGATGATGCACAGTCTTTGACCACGAGAATTAAATGTTTAATGCAGATGTTGTCACAAATCATGTTAACTGGAAGCCTGGATTCAAGGTTAATGAAAGACAGAGTACAGACATTGAGGAGATATCTTTTGCCGAAGAAAATTTCACAGAAGATTCATTAGAATTAGAATTAACTTTAATGATTTAGTTTAAATGTCCAATGATCAAAATTGTAATATAATGTATATTCCTTAAACCAGTTATGTTCAAATGTGGTAGGCAGGCTTGCAGGTAGTTCATGGGAAATGTTACTGCATTTTTAATACAATGTTGTTTTTATGTAACCGAAATATATGTTAAATATATAAAAGAAACATTTTGTATATATACACTTGTATAATTTTTGGCTTGACTGTTGGTTCTGTGTGATATTGCTTCACTTATTGTCTATTTTATAAGTTCCCCTTACCATAAAAATGGACTTTGTAAATTTACAATAAAAGACTGTAGTCCATCTGTTTGTGGACTACAGTACATACTGTGTACATACTGTGTTAACTTTGTTCTCTAACACAGAGCAGGTATTATTTGGTTGGTGAATTATTCCTATCTTAACAGTGTCACTGAGGTGTTTAAATGTAACTACAGCAGCAATGCGGCACTTAAACCCCCTCACTACATCAGTGCCACTGCATAACTGACAAACAATACACCACCCAAATTGTTCTGTGATGGTCTTGATCAATACAAAAACAAAGTACATCTATATGGTAAGTGAAGAAAATAAACAATGGAACAAGAAGTTGGTGTACTGGTACTGTATTTCAATGCTGTTAAAACACTGGACAAATTAATTTGTTATTCATTCATTATTTCATTCATTCATTATTTACCTGTACTTTCTACAAGTGTTGGGGGGGGATGCTCCCCATGCCCATCCAGGGAAGAACATTTCGGGCACTGGGCAGATACACCAAAGAGAGGGCACCAATCCATCGATGAGCAACATTGGCCGAATTGATTGCACTTTTAAACCTGTGATCCCTCTATTAATGAAAATTTTTCCAAGATTACTACCATAAGTTGCTGCTCTACCTTTCAGATGTATTTTCGCATATTAAGTTGACTTGTTCCTAATTTTTAGTAATACTAGGACATGCACAGAAACTCAATGCAGTTCCACCAGCTTTTTAAGCAACTTCTTAAGCCTTAAAATCAGTGCTATGTTTTCTGCACTTGCCAGTTTGAACACAGATCATTAATTACAAAATCAATCCTATTTATGTGCTGGACCCATAAGCACAGAGGCCATTATAAGCTGCATGGAGCCAGGCTAAAGGTCACCTCCCTCCCCTCTTTTCTTTGTTAGCAGGACACCACAGTCTAATTAAGCATGTCATTAGAAAGTAGACAAATGAAGAATGTCTAGTATTAGGACCCAGGATCTTAGTGGCTAATTATAATTGGACACAAGACTCAGCATAAGGTACAGATGTTTCCAAGAGATAAATAGGTGCTAATAGCATAAGTGAAGTCTTGCTTTTTGGCCCTGCATTGCCCATATTGGCTGTAATGTATTATGCCATTGGGCACAGTTGCTAAAATAGATCACTTATGACACCTGAAAATTACATTAAATTTTACTATAGAAAAGGATCATTGTTAAACTGTGATATTGTGATTAAAACAATCATTGGCCATTTTATCAGGAACATCTATCATTAAGGTGAACTTAAACATGTTCAATGACACCATAAAGAAACCACTAAGCAGAAATCTTTTAGATGGAGGTTCAGTCTTAGGCAAAGTCTCTTGGCCTGTTTATTCTGTATTAGATTTTTTTATTTAATCATATGTACACATCACCTTAAACTTAAAGAGGTTTTTTATTCATTTTTCCAATCATATTCTATAGTGATTATTCATTGATAAATGGGAAGAGAGTCACTAAGGTCAATAAGTTATTTTAAAATAAAAGTATAATACCAAGAGGATGAACACAGACCACAATTCTATTTGTAGTGATATAAGGTGTCTTCTGCATTCCAACCATTTGTATTGTTTTATATTGGTTTTGCCCTGAGGGACCTTCAGCCCTGTGGAACCCTATTTTTGTCTTTCTCTGTAGGATATTTATTTACCGAGTATAAAAGAAGGAAAGAAAGAAAGACAGCAGTTTTAACATAATGTAATTCATTGCTACATTCAGTGCCACTAATCTAGTTAGTTTTGTCACTACAAAGATTTGATTTGTTTGGGATTTGTTCCACCTACTTCACTATAAACCTGTCACTCATGTGTGCTTTCGGACCTGGCAGGGAAATAAAAAATATGTTCACTGTTGAATGAATTGTGAGGACACTTGCTATTTATTATGGATTATGCACCTTCAGGTAAATTCGGTTATGCAAACAGTGTATAAAGTGTCATTACAGAAGCGTGCCTTTACATATGCGAAAAGCAATTACCCACAGTGAGGAGGAAATATGATTTACTTGTTTTATCACGGTAACTATGTGTACTTGTATAACCTCTAAACCAATCAGTAGAAGAACTTACAATGATTTGGCTAAAATATAGGGGTTATGGTTCTTTGACCACAGAAAATAGTTTGACATCATCCGTATAGGCACCATAATTTGCCTTATGTTTTGTTCGTTCTTACCAGCATCAGGGCTTTTGATGTATGTGCATTGTCAAAAAATAAACTATGACCTATAAGCTTTGATAAATGGTCAGGGGCAGTTTGTCTCATTCGGTAAGTTGCTGGGTTTGCTCAACAGGCACAAGGCACGTGCCTCTACTAAACGGAGTTTACAGAATCATATTTATCATGCTCACAGTATGACACCCACACTCTGATTCGGCTGGCCAGTTGGTATGTGTGTACAGTGAGAAAATGATGGGGGAAACAACAGATGGGTGCCAAGAGCATACAGTTATTTGGCAAAAACACAGCATTATCAGTTTTACAATTAAAAATCATTCATTTTCACTTTTTTAAAATAACTTTACTTTGACAGTTTGAGTATTTATAAGCACTGTACAAAAATTATTATTTAGGCAAGCTTTAGAAATACAATTATTGTTTGATCAAAGAGTTGACATTTTGTTGGTTTTTGATCAAATGTGGTCAATGTACTACAATAGTCATACAACTTGGACCAAGGAGGCTTATAGTTTGTGAAATCTTAAGGAATTTATTTCTGTGTAAATTTGGTGTTTTTAGTAACTTGATAAGCGGCACGGTGGTTTAGTGGTTAGCACGTTCGTCTCTCAGTGCTAGGGATTCCCGGTTCGAATCCCCATATGGGTGGAGTTTCCATGTTCTCCCCATGTCCGCGTGGGTTTCCTCCGGGTTCTCCGGTTTCCTCCCACAGTCCAAAACATTGATCAAGTCAACTGAGTTCTCCGAATTGCCCCCTATATAGTGTGTTTGTGTAAGTGAGTGTGTGCCCAGCGATAGATTGGCGCTCTGTTCTGGGTGTATCTGCCCAGCACCCAAGACGTTCTCCCCTGGATGGGCATGGGGAACCCCACCGCGGCCCTAATAGAGGATAAAGTGGAAGATAATGAATGAGTAACTTGATAAGTCTTACAAATTGACCCTGTCATATCATTGGCAGACTTTTATGCCAATTTTAAAGTGAATTTTTAAAAAATATTTTTTAACAAAGCATTTTCACATGTTCTATTTTTTTGCTGCAAGGCTCCTTTGAGATTTAATTCATGAGCATATGTCTTGGCACTTTTTAGAGATCACTGGTAGAACTGGAATAATTAATTCCACAATAACAAGTAATCAAATTACATATATATATACAAATAGAATCCTAGAGTATAATATTCATGTGCTGATATACAGCATCTTCCATTTTCCAAGCAAAACATCTACAATTAAACTAACATTATACAAAAAAAAACATTTTCTTCTGCACTGGGAATCCAGGTTTGAATCCAAATCTTAGTGGAGCTAATATGTTCTGCTCGTATCCATATATCCCTCCTACAGCCAAAAAACATGGATTGAAGGTGAATTGGCTGGTCTAAATTGTCCCTTTATAATGTTTGTGTAAGTGTGTGCCCAGTGATGGATTGAAGCCCTGTATTGCGTGTATCTGTCAAACGAAACGTTCTCTCCTGGATGGGTATGCGAATTCCCCGTGACCCTAGTCCCTAGTACACAATTAAGTTTAATGTGATGAGAAGAGAAAAACCATGAAACAACCCTAAAATGCAAACCTCATAACCACTCTTTTGCCTGGGCTACATGTAATACATTGGATTCATTTATGTCCATTCATAAGTCAATCTAATGCATATGGTCAGAAACAATAAACACTGTGTTTAGAATCAGATGGCATATAGTCACATTTTTTTAACAGTTGTCACAGAAACACTGTGATTACATTTAATTAAGCTTTCAGCACCACATATTTAATTTGCATCATTGTTTTCTTGCCACACAAGAAACCTGTGAAAATAATTAGTACAAAAAAGATTGAATAGAATTACAAATGAATTACAAGGTGTAAAAACAGTGCAGAACTGAGGACCTCAACAAATAATGTTCAATGACTTGAACTCCCTGTCATTTTACTTTTTTTAAGATACTCCAATACACCCAATGAATTATTCAAAAAGCTAGTAGACAGCCACAGGCTATCGTAACACTCTAAAGATTACCATTTAATTAATGTCTTTAAATATACAACACCCACTACCTGATTTTGTCAGGTATTGTGTATTGAACAATGTCAATTAAAAAGATAAAATTAATGCAATAACTTTAAATGAATGCAATTACTAAGAGATATAAATCAAAGTTCATCACATAAGGGATTTAAAATTAATAGTTGCATTTTTGTATTATCTGAATATAATGGTAAAACATCTGTATGGTCACACTTAAAAAAAAAATCAAGGCAAAGGCAATATAAAACAGTCAGACACTGAAATCAAATAATTAGGGATTGATCTATGAAAGACAACATGGTGAACCTTATAAGGTGTCAAATGTGCCTGACTAAAATATTTATTTCTAAATTGGTGAGCTAGGTAACAATTTGTTATTTTAATTTGTTAAATTATCAGATAATGATTCAAGGAATCACAAGGGATTTCAGTGTGCAAGGGCAAAGGGCACAAGTTAAGCTGAATGTCCATGATCTTCAATCACTAAGGAGGCATTGCATCAAAAACTTCCATCCAACAAGAGCTGATATAAACACATGCTCATAGGATTGCTTTGGCAAATATTTGTCAAGCACTACAATGCAGAGTTAAATTCACTGTGCAAATAAGAAGCCTTAGGTCAACCACACCCTAAAGTTCTTTGGGCTCTGATGGATTATTATCTAGAATGTATTGTGGTCAGATAAAAAAAAATATTAAATTGTGCTCCAGAGCATGAAAGATGTAAAGACGATTTACCCTGTTTTTATCAACTAGTCCAGAAAATCAAAAAACAGTGTTATGGTACATTGTGCTATACCAAACCGTGTTCTCATGCTTTAACAACAATTATGTATTTGGTCCTCTGTTGTAATAATTAGTCTATTCCTTAATCCTGCCTCTTTGGAAGGTCAGCGAGTTGCTGTTCATCAAGTACTAATAGTAGGTCTAATAGAGTGTGTACTTCATATTAATAAAACTTTGCACAGTGACGCTGTATTTGTTCAACTCAAAACTTTAGACAGTGGGAGAATTCGAATTCCATTCAGCTCCAACTGATAAGACCTGATGCTTATATCCTGAATACAAAAGCAGCGAGTGAAGCCACAACTCTAAGCCTTTTGAAATTTGGTATTGACCGTTAAATTCACGATCAACTTACATCCTTAACAATCATTTATACAAGGGTGTTGTATAGATTATTAATGTTTCATTACATAGACAATCTTACAATTTTAACCATACTTATACAACTACTGGATCTACTGTCAAACTCTAAACCGTGTTTAAATTCTGCAAAATATAATTTAAATTGTGTGGACTTATTTGGAGAAGAAAGGAATCATAGTTCCTACATTGTAAGTGTTTAAACTGTTGTTAAGCTTCACAGTCACTGAAATAAGTCTGGAGGCAGGTTACGATCCTAAAGTCTCATTCATTTTTATGACTTCATATTGTCTCGTTTATGTTAAAGATGTTGAAGTAACTCACAAAAATCTCACACTTGCCACTCACTCTATTAGTAGCAGATGACAACAAACCAATCATGCCAATCATGCTGCATAAAATCCTGCTGCTAAAGAGGCTTAGTTAATATTGACTCACATTAAACTAGATTTGGCAAAAATGTAATCCAACACTGCTGTTAAAATTTAGCAAAAGTCTGAAAAAAGGCCCTTAAGTTGCAGACACTTAAGATGGATTAAGAGTGTGGGGGGGGGTGGATCACATCTTAAAAATAGTAAAGCAAGTCTTAAAAAAACATGAAATGAGTCGACAAAAAACATAGAGCAGGTGGGCCAGACAGACTTTTAGCCGAGGGGGGACAAACAAGACGATCCGACTGGATGTGGCTGAACAGGGGTAAATAGTTCTGGCAGGTAACAGCAGGATAGACACACAAAGAGATTAGACAGGAAGTGGCTGACAAGGGGGTACGCAGATCAGGAAATAGTTCAGTACAGAACATGGCAGGCTTTTGGTAGTATCACTGCTATTTATAAAGAACAACAAGCAATCAAAGGGGATAAACTCATGATGGTGGCTATAGTTGACATAGAGTGGAGCTGAAAAATTAAAGAAAGAAAGGCAAAGTGAACAAACAAACTAACAAAAAAAAAATAAATAAAAAATGGGAGGAGACACCAGGAACAGCAAACCAACAAATGACTTCATATTTGAATAGCAGATAATGACTGCAGAATCAGATTTGAACACTTTAAACTTACACTTTGATCCCATAAAACACGTCAAATTCATGGCATATCTATCCTAAAAAGGTTGTACATGATGCAAAATGTAGGAGATTATGGTCATGCTGTTGGATAATAATGTGGTATATATATATATATATATATATATATATATATATATATATATATATATATATATATATATATATATATATATATACATACACAGTATATATATACATAAAAGAAAGCTGACTTGATAACGTTCTGATTAAACAAAGAAGGTTGGCCTAAATGGTATTTCAAGTTGGTAGGGGCTCAAGACACCCTACTGTATATATGCACAAACATTAAAAAAGTAAATTTTTCATAACATGGCCTCTTTAATAAGATAGAAACTTGGATGTAGAACAGAGTAGTAAACAGATAGGACCACCAGTGAACATGTTCAAAGAAGGTTTGTGACTGCCTGAAATGCATAATTTGGTTTATGTGAAATTCCTTCTGAAACCACAAAGTTGAAACAGCAGTATTATCATCAATCTTACAAATAATATCAAAGCAGCCTGGAAGGCTAATGTTAGCAATTTATCAAGTGACTAATACAGTAGGTATGTAAATATCTTGTGGGTGTGTTGGTAGAGGGACACAAGTCATAACATGCCAGAGCTGACTGATCTCATTGAACTGGTCCCTAATGTGCACCACTGCTCTTGTAGCTTTTCAATAATTTATAATGCTTCACTTACCATGCAGAGGGAACCCATGTGCTTGATTTGGCAGTCTCTTTTAAAATGTGAATTGAGTACAAAAAATCCAGTCACGAAAGCTTTGGTCAGTGTGGCATTTTGTCTAACTGCACATTAACAACTTTTTAATACATTGAATAATTAATTGAACATATATGTAGCAAAGTGGTATACCACACCACACTGTGTGCAGTTTTGTGCATGTTCTTCTGAAGTCCATATAGGTTTTCTCTGAATTCTCTAGTTTTGTCCTACTTTTCAAAAACATGTGCGTGGGTGAATTGGACATGATACATTTTCTTTTGGAGTGTGTGAGTGTGTGTATGTGTTGAGGGAGGATTCTCTACCTGGGGTAGTTGCAAGTCTGTAAAACAATGGCGCAGAATCTCACTCCACTGGTAAAAAAAAAACTAATTTAAACAATCAGGTGTGATTTTTGGCAATAGTCCTTATGGCCATTTGACATCGAGATGCATGGATAATAATAGATTTAGTGAGCATGATTAGGTACAACAGTGATGCCAGATTTGAATTTGCATGTGCTCAATAAATACCATGTTACACTGTTACTGTCCAATCCAGGCTAGTTATACATTTGGATTTGGTAAGTAATTTATTTGCTCTATGATGATTATGTATCAATTTATTGATATATTGAAAATGTCAATCCACCTACATATTACCAAGTAGTTACTATGACCTTAAAGAAAAGCAATAACTAAATAATTACTACATTTCTACTTTAAATAATAGTTTCTATTAAATGTTTGATGGTTATATCTTTAATCGCAGCATCCTTTATTTATCTGCTTTTAGTTACTATTATTTAAATTAATTAGTAAGCAATTTTTAGCTGAAACATTTTTAGCAGCTTGATTTAGGCTCTATGTCTCACTTGAACTATTTAGCAAGATGATGCAAGCACAAGGCATTCCATTCAAGATTATAAATAATAAAAATACACCATGCAGTTTTTCTACAACACTGCTGTGCACACTAGACTAATATCCACATAAACCAAAGCCTTTAAAACATCATCTAAAGCTCCAGTTAATTTCCATTATGGACAAATAGCATCATAATATATACAGAGTAGTCCATAATTTTAAAACAAAGTAATACCTTAACTGCCAATAAATAATTTAACATGGTGCACTCTGTAATCTTTGATCAGTTCATCCTTGAAATTTATTTTGAGTCACTGATACAATGCCTAAAATAAAAATGTGTTATTGCTTTAATGGACTATAGTGGAGAAAAGGAAAATACAAGTTAAATGATTTTTAGCTTAAAGTCAGTCACAGGCTGCTCTAATTCATCTTGGTTCTTGTATTGGATGAATTATTGATGGGAGATAAAAAAGTAAATTCCCTTTGCTTTATTCTGAAAGAATAAAGTACAATAATGTTAGCAATATAATTCAAAGTAATTCCTAGTAATCATAGCAAAGACTAATGAAGAATCCGCTTCCATAAACCCAAAAAAGACACACACAAAAAAAAGAAAAAAAAAAAAAAATCAATGTACTAAGAGTAATGAGTCCTCTTCTTTTAAATCCTATGCATACATAAAAACAGTAAAATCATTCAGCTGAAATGAATACTTATAATGAAATAGGACTATTTTAAAGAAAATACTAGAGCCAGTTGTTAACGAATCATTTCTTGATGAATGCCATCTGCTATTGTAGGTTCTGCAGTTCATACACAGTGTCAAGATGTAAATTGCTCCCATGTTTTGTAATAAATCTGGTAACAAGCTGGTTGTTACTTTGGGAGACAAGTCCACATTGTGAAGATGGAAACCACAAATTATCAAAAGTTAAAGTTCCAAACAATTTAAACTGGTTGACCAGGCAGCCCCAAAGACGACTTCTGCAAACATATCTAGCAGGAAGCACCCTATTATACACTGTGTATGTGACCCATGGGCTAGACTGAATAACAAGATGATGCCGCATTAGCAGTCTCAACAGCAGACTTCTAACAATCAGTACTGGATTATTGGGTTGAGGCTGGTGCATTTATTATAGTGCACAATGAATACATTATGATGACTGAATGTGATATACAATTATAATATAATTATAGACATAAATTTTCATACTAAATACACTTCTTTAAAATATACAAAACCTCACACATGTCTTCTTCAGTAATTATAGTATTATAGTGCTGGGTTTATAGGCTTTCTCTTGTTGTCAAAAAACAATTCTTTTGGGAATTGATCAGAATCCAGTGTTTTGTAGGATTAAGTGGCTGAATGTGTACATGGTGCTCAGCGATAGAATTGCATTCCATTTTGGTTAAATCTTGTGCCCAGTGATTTCTATGAGTCTGCATTGAATCAGCGGTTTAGAAAATTAACATTGAATTCAGAAAGGTGAATGTTAAAGCATTAATTGGACAAAGACGTTGACAATTTGTACAAGTAACAGGCATCCACGAAGAGAAATTTGGAAACTTAAATGATCACTCTGACATGAAATTTATCATCAATGGATAAAAACCGATAACATGTGAAATACATTCATTCATTATCTCCCGCTTTATCCTCTATTAGGGTCGCGGTGGGGTTCCCCATGCCCATCCAGGGGAGAATGTTTCAGGCGCTGGGCAGATAGACCCAGGACAGGGCGCCAATCCATTGCTGGGCACACACTCACTCAAACAGACACACTCTATATGGGGCATGTTTTTGGACTGTGGGAGGAAACCGGAGAACCCGGAGGAAACCCGTGCGGACACAGGGAAAACATGGAAACTCCACCCAGATGGGGATTCGAACCAGGAATCCCTAGCGCTGAGAAGCGAACGTGCTAACCACTAAGCCACCGTGCTGCAGTGAAATACATTAAATATTATATTTTTAGTTTAATTGTCTTAGAAAACTAAGTGTTTATGGATAAAAAAAAACTTGATGCAAACAATCCAACCAATATTACAGGCAACGAATGCATACTGTAATCACTGCAGCAGTAAAATGATGCAACACCAGAAATAATTTAAAATTCATAGACTCACTTAGCTCCAATGATTTAAATAAGTAGCCTACATATAAATGTCTTTTTAATAAAAAAAGGCCTTAGTATTAGAAATTGAGGACTAGGCTACTGAAGGTATACTGTATATGTTGGAATGTGTAATGGTATAAGCATATACAGTATTAATAAGGCTTGTAGGTAAAATAATACTAAAACCAACAAACATGAAAAGCCCCTAAAATAAGATCGCACATGTCTCGGATCAGTCTGATTAATTCACATGTTTTTCCACAATAACTCTAAGACATGACATAAATGGTTTCACCCTTTAGACAAGGTCACTCAGAAAAGGTCAAGTGAACAGAAAATTCTTAAAGACATTTTCTTTTATGTCTGATGTTGGAAAGTTTAAATTTATTTAAGTCCTAAATTAGGTTTGGCAATAGATTGCCTCGCAACCCTGCTGTGTCAGATGATCCAAAACATCAGGGGGTCATATTGTCACCGAAGAAACCCTTTTTCTCAATCATGACTATGCTCAGCAGTCTTAAACAACTCATGAGTTACTATATATGATATTCTGGTCATTTCATCTTTTGCTTCCTGGGATACACTCCAGCCACTGGCAGCAATCATTATAAATCCCTGCATGGGAATTACAAAGCCTTGCATGAGCATGCTGGTCACACACTTACTCAGGTTACTTCATCTCAATGGCCAGTTATTGGATATTAATACTAATTGATCATATGCCTACCACAAAGCATGTCTAGCCATTTTCACCTCATTTACAGTAAATGAATGTGCTATGCTTTTTTTCTATTTTAATTGACAAAAAGTGTCCTTATAATACATTTAACTGCATGTTATTAAATTTATTCTGAGGACACTGTCAGTCAAAATCTTGGACCAACTTTCTCAAATTTAATATCAGAACAGTTTATTACACGTGTAGTTATGTCATCACAATCAATTAATAATTACATGACTAAATGTATTATTTATTATGCATAACAGGTCAATAGTCAGTTGCAGGGCAGAAACACTGACAGACAAATAAATACTTTGGGGCAATAAAGATTTTTCAATTCATCAAAGTTACATGTTTTCTGACTTTTTGAACTGATGTTAAACATTTTCAAAAACTGGAACTCAGAAATCTCAGAGAGAACAAGCAAACTCTGAACTTGCAATGAAACTCTGGGCATGGCAATTAAACCCAGAACATCCTTACTTTGAGATGAGATTACTTTGAGTGCCTCCCAATCAATTATTTGAGAACTGTTCAGTCTTGATCCATACATTCTTTACATTTTTGTACATTTTGTATGTAAACAGAAAATAAATATTCACCTTAATGTCAGTGAATATTTAGCAAAAATACCTGAGTTTTTTTTATAATAACACATGACCTTAAAAAACAATAATAATTAAATGAACTTTTAAAACATACTAAATATTTTAACACCTTCTATTAGTAGTTCTATTCAAGTCTGATGAGTCGAGATACATGCTAAATACTGACATTTATGAAATTACAAGTAAATGTCATAGTTGATGCCTTTTTTTCTACACATACAGGGATGAGAGGTACAAGAAGTTTATTTAAATTTACCAAGGAAATATCCCTTCTTGTTCATGTTAATAAAACAAAAGACACCTTACCACCATGTAATATATATAGAAACAAAAACATCATGACATTGTGCTGCATGTTTGTGAACTGTACTGAAGATTTATGTGAATAAACAAAATCATAAAGCAGAGAAGGTTGTAGTTGTTATTTATGGTAGAGAAAATGTGCTCATTTTTTACAAGACCGACATGCAGCCTAAACTTAAATGTGGCTGAGTGTGCTTGCATTGCATCTCCCGACTTCTCATTGATTATTTATGGAGGATTTTGAAATTTTGAGTCCATCAGAGAGATCCTCCTAGCTTTAGGGAATAGAAGATGGTTTGCCAAGAGAAATAGACATACAATGAAGCATAAAGCTTATTATATTATATAAAAACTTGTAAAGCATATAGTTTTATAATAAAGTATTGATTAAACCTATTTGTAAACGTTATGCAAACAAGAATAAGAACACATCTGTGTTAAAATATACTGAAGGGCATATTTTTGGTATTTTAAATAATACCTTGCATTGAAATAAATAGTCTTAAATAAATTAAGGTTACAGTGCTTCACAGCAAGAATGTCATGTGAGGATAAAGTGTCGTGTTGTCCTTAAATATAGGTGGGCTTTTTACCGGAGTCTAGTTTTCCACTCACAGTACAACACGTACACAGCTAAAATTGTGATATTAGTTGTGACTATGTGTGTGAATGTGTTTATTCCTGCCTTCCCAACCTGTCCAGAGCGTTTCCTTACCCTTCACTCTATAAGTGATAAAATATAGATGATTCCAGCACCTCCCAGGACCCTGATCAGGTGAAAACAAATTAGAAAAACTATGAATAGGTGATTATTAAAAATATTAAACAAAAAGCAACAGTTTTTTTCTCTACATTATGTATTTATAAGTGTTTCTGAATGTAGTCATCATATTATTCAAATGAATTCATATGCACAAGGTAAAAAGTTTTAAAACAGCTAGAAACTGCCAGCTGTCTTTAATGTCACTTCAGTGCATTTACACACATTTTATATAGATAAACTATGTCTATACATAAAACTGGTTTTGAAGATGCTGTTATGAACAAAGCCATGAGTGAGTCATGTTTGCTGAATTCTGTTGCAGACTTTCTGCAAATTACATTTAGATAATTATGCAGTATGCAGATAACTTCAGTAATTCATTAGGAAACAAGACAGTGATTTTTCTTCATTTAATATTTTCTAAGGCACTTTTCCTAATGAGGTTCACATGGTTGCTGGAATCTCAGAACTCATTGAGTAAAAGGTAGGGAAAAAAAACAGGTTGCCAGAGTATTGCAGTTATCAGTTTGCATTTGTCTCTACCAATTCTATAAATTTTTACCAGGGGAGTATTTATTAATTTATAATTTCAGATTTGTTCAGTCAGATTTTGCAGTAATGAAACTGGTTCACCCCCAGAACTTTATATGATTTGCCAGTCAAAGATATTTGCCTTCCTATGTTAAATTCAACGGTGGTTTAGTGGTTAGCACGTTTGCCTCTCAGCACTGGGGTGATTCTCGGTTCGAATCTCAATCTTTGTGGAGCTTCCATGTTCTCCCCGTGTCTGTGTGGGTTTCCTCCCACAGTCCAAAAACATGGATCAAGGTCAGTTGGATTCTCCAAAATTGCCCCATATCGAGTGTGTTTGTGTGAGCGTGCGAGTATGTGCCCAGTGATAGATTGGCGCCCTGTCCTGGGTTTATCTGCCCAGCACCCGAAACGTTCTCCCCTAGATTGGCATGGGGAATCCCACCACCATCCTAGTTGAGGATAAAGCGGAAGATAATGGATGGATGTTAAATCAACTTCTTGTTTTGTGGTATTTTTCAGTTGTTTTATTTTAAAACATAATTCATTCATCCATCTTCATGTGTTTGTTAAAAAGGCATGTTTTTTTTGTACCTGTTTGTGTACCCTTATAATGATTTTTCTAATCATGTTTCATATTAGGTAGTGTTCTTTACTTTGTCTTCCTCAAATATAACATTTAGGCTCCCATACAGCTTGACCACTTATTTTACTGCCAAGAAAACATTGAACATATAACTGTTGCCCTGGTGGTTTTCAGTCAGTGGTCCACTTGTGTTTTTTTTACTGCCAAGATAGCGGTCCACCAAAAAGTCCACAAAAAATACAACAGCAAATGCTTAGAACATGGCATCAGAATCGTTTACTGTGTTCCTCCTCTTTGTCACAGATATTAAACAAGACCCAATGGATATGATTTAATTTGAATATGAGTCAACCTGATTGTAATCTATGAAAACTCTGCACACCAGTCTTGGTTATAAAGATGTTTAAGTCTCTTGAAATTGCCACAGGCCTCTGAGTAGTTCCCCAGATCAATATTTTTCTGTTCAGTCATTCATTTATAAAGGACATGCATCTAAAATGGACAAAGGGTTGCTGATGTTGCTAAACAAGTGGGTTTTCCAAGAATTTTAGCAAATTCTAACTGTATAGCTGTAATTTTAAGATAATAATATGTAATAATTGGGACAAAAATAAGAGATAGATACAATTAATAAGAATGGCGAGTTCTAAGGGCTGATTACTTATTTAAAACAATATATAAGAGCAATGTGTGTAGTTACAACACCTATTAACAACAGAAAGAATGTCAATTAAATGTAATATATTTAAAAGGTTCAATTTGACAAAAAGTAAGAATGCAAATCAGAACATTAATTTTAAGAACAGCTAATCTAAATATATGTGTATTTTACTTTATATCTGAAATAAAACAATTTGCACAGGTTACAGTTACTTGCATATTATTTATCAAACACAGTCTGGAGATGCATACACATGTACGATTAGCATAAATTGACAATAAATTAATAAATAAATAAAATTAATGCCCATACAAAAATCTATTGCTGGGCACACACTTACACACATTATATAGGGGCAATATAAAAATTTAGAGCAGCTAAAATACCTTGAATTCACGTTTTTGGACTGTGGAGGGAAATCGTCCACCTGTGAGAACATCCAAAGATCTCATGAGACCAGTCTGTATCCACCCTAGTTTTTTTAGAGCTTGTACAAATTTAAAACAATGTTTTTAAGTCAACAAAACAAAAATTATAGACAAGGTTTAACAGGCTTTTTGTATGACCCATTGGTTATGAGGTGACCAATTAGGACCTAGCCAGATTATAATAGTTTTGCACCTCATTTTTTATGCGTTACTCCACTTATTTACACAAATGTACAAATTTCTTTGTCTTTTTGTGTATGTGGATTACACATACACAAAAGAGACCAGCACCCATCATGTAGGTGTCTGCAGTTAACTGGTTAGTGTGCAAGATTCATTACAGTAACACTGATGACAAAAAGGATCTTTGTGAAATCCTTTAGCAGTGTATAATTAATATTTATACAATACACATTAGAACAATAGTTAATTTAATAATTGCAGATTAAGTCCAAATAAGTTGTGCACCCCCATTCTGTATAAATTTGATTGCTTGATGTTATGCACCTATAGGCATTGCTTGTGGGATAAAAAAATAAAGTAAAAAAATGAATTCAGTTTAGAGGAGCAGAGATATTCACGATAAAAGATTATTCAAATCTCATGAGCATCCAAAGTTTTTGCCTCATAAAGCTTTTAAAGATCTGTAACTAAAGAACAGATGGCTGAACTCTGAAGTTCTACCTCTGAAGCAGTCACAACTGACCCATACAAAGCAATTTACGGCATCTGATATCTTGTTCAGTCACTCACCTCAAAACACTAACAGCATCTGTCACCTACCCTTACCTTAATGCATGACCAGACTGGAAAGACATGAACATCTGCATTTCTAACCTACCTTGAACCAGAATTACTAGCATCTGTCAGCGAACTTCACCAAGGCCTTACCAGTGGGGAATTAATTTTAATTTTCATCTAGTACAGTAGGTATTAGAAGGTGACAAGCCTGAGGGTTGGTATCAATGAATAACAAATTCATTTGAGCATGTACCTTATTCGCTACACTTATGCCAACTCCCTTATCGGTCCCAGTGGAACTGATTGCTTAAACAGGCATGGTGAATACACATCGGGGAGCAGCTGCATGCTGCATGCTAAAACCACTGTGCTCCTATTTACTTCTCCCAAGATACTTGCCCTGTTTATGTGTGGTGCATGCCTGAAATGGAAGGCCTTTAATGGATTGATGTTATCATACAGATGGATCAAGGAACAAGCAGTGTGCTATAAAATTTATCAAGCAGTTAAGAAGTAAAGCAGTCTCAAGGTGATATGCAGCAATGTGTCTCCAAGCAGAGCATATGACAGATGATAAGTGCATGTCAAGTTAACAGTCTGGTGATGGGAATATGCACCACTTAAAATAATCTGCTTGTATACAAGACTTTGCGAATGCCTTTGTGCAAATATGTAGCGAATTTATTTTTAAAAAAGGGTACTTGCATTTTACTGGACGTAAAAGATGAAAAAACATCAGTCTGAAGTTATGACTAGAGACATAATTAGATGATGGTTATTTACAATATAGAACATAACCTACTTTACACAACCTAAAGGCTTTGGTTTGGGCATGGTTTACTTAAAATATTAAAACACCATTTTAGTATACTATTTTACAACTTAATTTGGTTAATCATGAGCAAGGCATTATGGTGAAAGCAAGAATAAACTGATGGCCAGTATATTACTTTAATTTATACCACATGTTGGTGCTGATAGAGTACTGCCACAGTTCATATGCCTGTGTATTAGCAAAGTAAAACAAAATTACAATGCATTATTCACTTAGTGTCACCAAACTAAAAGTCAGGCATAGAAAACTAGAGAGAGGTAAAATCGACATCCCATTCATTTTCACACAGAGATGCAGTTATTTTGCAATAATAAAAGAAACATGATAATTCAATTATAAAGTTTTTATTTTATTTTCTGATTAAGTGTACATAGAACAACAAGGGATACACAGCCACTGTGCTTGCATGCTTCATAATGCTTCAACACTTAACAAGTGACTCATTGGTAAGAGTGCCAATCTTTCAAGCCCTACATTTCTAGCTTTGTAACCACCATGCACTTTGAGCAGAGATAAAAACCTTGAAATATTGATTTTAAAAAAACAGCAAACATCACATGAATTCATCTGTAGCTTTCCACTTTTTGTGTGTTAGTCCAGTAAGACCTGAAGGCTCAATTTTTTTTAAATAGAGTCATTTGTCTGTGGGGCACTAAAAGCCATCACCTATTTCAAGCTAATTGCACCAGCCTTCATACAGGACAGGCATATTTTTTCATGATCTAATTACTGATCCACTCTGGGTCTGCACTAATGGCAGAAGGTTGAAGGCAGAGCAACTGTTTGTCAGCTAACTGAATATTTGTCGGAGTTTAAAAACTGCTTTGAGTACCTTGAGTCTTCATCTGGCATCTGAGGGAAACCAGAACTGCTTAAACAGAATGTTTTTTAAAAACAAAAAAATTAAATTACTTTTATATTGGTTTATATGGTGGTGCTGGGGATCCAGGTTCAAATTCCTATCTGTGTGGAGATTCTCCCCGTGTCCGTGTGGGTTTCCTCCTGCTTCTCCAGTTCCCTCTCACAGTCCAAACATATGGATACACAAGTAACATTACCTGACAATCAGAGTTTATATTTTAGTTGCTTTATGTCTGCTTTTTTATTTAAAGTATTGTAAAATATCTAATGCAATTCAAACCTTAGAAGAAAATTAAGGTTTTTACAACTTCTTTTAATTAAAAGGTAAAAAATAAACATTAATTCCCAAAAGCCCACCAGATATGAAACAGTATTAAATGCCCCATGATGTTTTTTATTCATGGTTATATAATATTTGACCATTACAGCCACATTGTTTAACCCAGGAGAATCTTACATTCATATTAATGTGGTGATTGCCATTATTTTACAGAAGAATAATAGTTAATGGGCTGTTTTAACTACAATCCTTCGAAAGTTCATATTTGCTTTAAGACTTCAAAAAAAAAAAAAAAAAAAGCTATTTGAGCAATTTGAGCAGGACAATTTGACATTCATAGAAAAAAGTAAACTGTAGGGAATTCCACACAAAATGTAAAGATTAACAATTTATTTTACAATTAACATATAGTATCTCAAGTTGGAAAATGTCAAACATTTTAAGGACTAGGAGAAATTTGCTTAAGTTTTGGATGTAACACAAGCTGACAAAAAAAAAAAACAACAAAACAAAAAGAACAAAAAAAATTAGTTAAATACAGTGGGTTGCAAAAGTATTCATACCCCTTGAACTTTTCCATATTTTGTCACATTACAACCACAAACATAAATATATTTCACTGGAATTTAATGTGAAAGACCAACACAAAGTGGTATACAATTGTGAAGTGGAATGAAAGTTATACATGAATCAACAATTTTTTTACAAATAAAAAACTGAAAAGTGCGATGTGCAAAATTATTCAGCCCCCCTGAGTCAATACTTTGTG
>JAFMOD010001571.1:1045960-1090486 GCA_019802435.1 Corydoras maculifer
AAAAGGGGGCTGAATAATTTTGCACATCGCACTTTTCAGTTTTTTATTTGTAAAAAAATTGTTGATTCATGTATAACTTTCATTCCACTTCACAATTATATACCACTTTGTGTTGGTCTTTCACATTAAATTCCAGTGAAATATATTTATGTTTGTGGTTGTAATGTGACAAAATATGGCAAAGTTCAAGGGGTATGAATACTTTTGCAACCCACTGTATTTAAACAATGTAATCACCCATGTCAATTTATATAGTTTTTTCAGTGACAGGCTCAGAATAAAAGTGTATAACTATATGTTCAGACATAAAATAAAATAAAAAATTATCTAAAAATTATTGAGAAAAGCGATAAAAACACCAAGGTTTCTCAAAAGGTGAAGACAATGCTTTGAACGTTAAAATTTCAGTAAACATTCTCTGGTTTCCTCCAAGAGTCAAAGCCCTTGCAAGTCAGGTGAACCAAATTTTAAATACCCCTAGGTGTGTCTGAATGTTTTTGTCTGTGTGTCTGCCCTGTAATGATTGTCGGCCTGTCCAGGGTGTTTTCTGTTCCCACTGGGAAATGTTCCAACACCCCTTCGTTTTGTTAAGCAGTGCTAAGAATTCTAATAGAATATAACCTTCTGTTCTGTCATTCCACACACTACTGTTTTTGAATTTCCCAAGGTGGACATCAGAGACAAATAATCCATTATAACAGTGTCTTGCACCTCTAAAATATTTAAGGAAGAGGGCTTTGTTTGACCAGAAACAGCTTGTGGTGTACACATTATGAGTTTTTACTGTACACATTCTTGTTTATTTCTGTGGTATTCCATCCGTTGATGTATAACTTTATATTGTACTTTTTACCACCTTTAGTCTTATACACATAGCAAAGTGTCTAAAATCTCTTTACAAAAGGTTATGTCACTGCACACATATAGCATATATAAATATTGGATTCCTAATTAAGATGGCTCAAATTTTCACTGCTAATGCATCTACTTCTGCAATTAAAGGTTTGGGGGAAACTGTTTGGACGTGACTCTTTTACCATAAAAAAAAAAAAAATCATTAACATTGTCTTGTACACCAATGTTCTATTAAACTTCAAATCAGTGGAAGAGCAAAATAGTTACAATCCATCACATTTTACTACCTCAACAAACACAGCCACCTGTGAAATAATGTTTAATATAAACTAGGCAAGCATATCCCCAAATGTATGTTTTAATCTATGATGTACTGTACACAAAAATTAACTATAACAAATTATTTTGACATCATAATGATTCAAACCAACCTCATCCCATCTTTTAATGAGCTTTTTTTATTTGAAAAACAAAACACTGTGCTAAATCCAGTCTTAAAATAAAATCATATTTCTTGTTTGCTACATGTTGAACAAAAATCGTTATTTTCATTTACTTCACAAGTTGCTAAATAAACCTGACACTGCCCAAGTTTAACAGAATAAGGCTGTATGATGTTTTTTTTTCTTCATATAAAATACACCTTTCACTTTCTGATAACTATAAAAAGTATCTTATTAAAGGGCAAACTAGTCATATATTTGACATCATAAATCACTGTTTCTTTAATTTTGTATTTTTAGGTCAAGCTTGTCAAAACCTGCTGATGCAGTTGCCATTCGCTAACCTTAAAGTCCTAGGCTCAGGTGTAGATACCTACAGTGATGACCTGAAAGAACCGTTTCAACCTTATGATCTTCTTTATTTGTTCTTTGCTGTACAGGTTTTATTTAGCAGTAAAAGACATTATTTAACCAACTGGATAAAAGTAAAATCGAGGCACTGTTCTAGCTAGATTAAACTTCTAACTGAATTATTGGTACTCCCACGATTAAGGTGAAACAGTGGTACCAGCACCGGCTAAAATCTGTGGGAGCTATGGCTCTCCAGAAGCTAAAATTACACAAAGACAAGGAAGGGAACTTTATATAAATCATTTTAATATTAGTCATTCTGTTACTCTTTATTTTTGTAAGGCTAAGCATACATAGTGTTAAATCATATGTGATAAAAAAAAATGTATCCACAAAAGCACATAATGTGTAGTTAAATATATTAATGCAATGGAATAAATTAAAAACACACCAAGAAGCAAAATGGTATAAAATATTTAGACACACTTTATCAAATTGAGCCTTTCTGTGCCCTCCTTCTGTGCTGCAGCAGCTCAGATGATGAGTGCAAACATATTCTCCCAAACACATTAATACTCTGATAAAGATTGAATAAAATTTTAAAACGTACATGTACCCTGGACATCCCATTTGAAATATTTAGTACTTCACAGATCTTGTAAAATGATCAGTCTTTTAAAATCAATATAACATAAATAAGTTAAATAGATAACCCAAGTAATACAAATATTGCACATCATACCAACAAAAATTTTAGACCCAGAAGCCTAGTTTTGTTACATTTACATTTAGTCATTTAGCAGACGCTTTTATCCAAAGCGACTTACAAATGAGAACACCACAAGTCAGAAGCTATAAAGAAAACCAACTATACTGTAAATTCATCAAAGCTGAATGTTATTCGATGCCGCAGCACACGCGCCCCCCCCCTTTTTTTTTTTTTTTTTTTTACAACAGGTATTTGTTAAAGAGATGTGTCTTCAGTGATTTTTTAAAACTGTTCAGTGATTCTGCCTTACGGTCAGATTTGGGAAGAGCATTCCACCATTTTGCAGTGGTGGACGCCACGGAGTGAGACTTACCTACTCGGTGAGGTGGAATCATCAGGCGGCAATCATCGCTGGAGCGAAGAGAACGGGTCGGAGTGTATTTAGGAAAGATGGGGTGAAGGTAGGAGGGGGCGGATCCGGAAATGGTTCTGTATGCTAGAGTCAGTGACTTGAACTGAATGCGAGCAGGTACAGGAAGCCAATGGAGGAAAGTGAGTAAAGGAGTGACATGTGCTCGCTTGGGCTGATTAAACACAAGTCGGGCTGCAGAGTTTTGAATTAGTTGAAGAGGTCGGATTGTGGAAGCTGGGATACCGGCAAGTAGCGCATTACAATAATCGAGCCGGGATAGAACTAGGGCTTGAACAAGCAGTTGGGTAGCATGTTCAGTCAATAAGGGTCTGATCTTCCTCATGTTGTAAAGGAGGAATCTACAGGAACGGGCAAGTTTTGATGACATGATCAGAGAGTTTAAGGTGGAAGTCTATTGTGAAGCCAAGGTTCCGGACCGAATCTGTAGGGGAGATTGTGGCGCCATCAATTTGGAAGGTCAGGTCGTGATGGATTGAGGGTTTAGCTGGGACAAATGCAACAATGTTCAATTAAAAAAAAAAAGTACTTTCTAAGTCGGACAAAACAATTTCTTTTATGTTCAGAAATAAGGGTGTTAGTGATAATAACGACACATAAATAACTGTAAAACATCTAATGCAATTCAAACATTAGAAGAAAATTAAGGGTTCTACAACTTTTCAATTAAAGGGATAAAAATAAACATTAATTCCCAAAAGTCCACCAGATATGAAACCGTATGAAATGCCCCATGAAGTTTTGTATTTATGGTTATATAATATTTGACCATTACAGCCACATTGTGTGACCCAGGAGAATCTTACATTCATATTCATGTGGTGATTGTCATTATTTTACAGAAGAATAATAGTTAATGGGCTGTTTCAAGTACAGTCCTTGTGCCAGTTCATATTTGCTTAAGACTTCAGAAAGGGTTCAGAAATAAGGGTGTTCCAACGTGATAATGACACATAAATAACTGAGACTTTAGGCAATGAAAAATAATTTAAAGATGGTTAAAATAATGTCCACAGTAGCAAATTCAATGCTATTGTTTCAGAGTTTAACTTAAAAACTACTTATTCCTAAGTTAAAAATCCTTCCTCTTTTAATCATTTTTGTTTCATGCCTTACATAATATTGATATGATAGTCAAGTTATAAAAGCTTAGGTCCAGTAGATTTAAAGCAGTTTATGCTAATAAGAAATGTTCACTTAAAGATCGGTGGTCATTACCTGAGGCTTTGTGGGTGCATATGTGCCCAGCTACCATTCATGCCATTTGTGGGTGCATTCAGTACCCATGAGACATTGCAACTACATAAATGGATATGAAATAAGTAACCATTACAAAATGTCACCAATATTTTAAAACCTTTTATAGATTTTTCTATGCCTGGATTTATGTCAAATGACTTAATAAGCTCTGATTACTGCTGTCAGACCATCACATGCACTTTCAGGAATGTGCCAGAGAGGTGCATGTATGTTTTTGAGAAAGAATAAGGATGAGCGTTGTTGTTTTCTGAGAATATGTTAAAAGCAAGAAGCAGCCAAAAACCTGTGCTGACTACAGTGAATCATGTGTGTGGTGTATCTGCCAAAGGGTTTTTCTGTTTGTGTGTGTGTGTGTGTCCATGTGCAAGCTTTAATAAAGTGACCAGCTTTAATACTGGTTTTAACATTAGGTCAGCCACAAGGCAGGCTAACACATCAGATATTTATTACCATAGCAACATTACAGGCACAGTTTTAATGAACTGATCTAAATGGAGATGTTATTCACAAAGATGTGTAACATTAACAGAAGCACATTCTTTAACAAAAATACAAAGCACTATCTGCACACAATTCTGCATTATACATACTTAATATAAAATGTTACCAGTCATATAAAAATGTTATTTGGGTATATATGCAACATAACATTTCAAATGTTGATAAAATTTTCTAAATAGTAATTCCCAGTATGGAGAATACCTGTTCTTCCCCTAAGGTCTAAAGAGGTAAATCTTGGTTGAACTGGAGATACAAAATGGATGTGAACAAGTGTCTACCATGAGATAAGCTGTTGACTTAGTTGATTGTGTTCCTATGTCCTTCAATTTTTGATTGCTGAGATAGTCTCCAGGATTGAGCCCATGTGACTTTTAAGACTTGTACAGATATGATACATTACTGGCAAAGCTGTTTTTTCAGTAGGTCTGTGTGATAAACAGGTTGCCTTGATCTAAATATCAAAATCTCTACATTTTAATTGACAAATTTGTAGTTATAACAAATCTAATACTCAAATGGTTTAGTGCATGTTAGAGTATTTTTAAGGATAAATATTGAAATACTGCTTTAAAAAAAAAAAATAAATAAGATTAAGCACATCATCAAAATGAAGATTGTGTAATGTGTCCAATTGCTGGTAAGGTCACAAGTGTCTTGAGACAAAATGCATGAATGATTACAAGTATAAGGATGTTAAACTGTGAAGGTTAGATAAAAATATCCTGCAAGCATGTCACACTTTGAAAAGCATAACAGAAAATGTGGACTGAATTGCTTTTGAATTGATTCTACAGCTAGTGAGAGTTAGGATGACAAGTTTACAAATGTATGTTTTCAGTAAATGAAGTTTGATTAACAATTAAAATATTTATGTGAACAAATTCAGTACATCATGCTTATTATCAATAAAGAAACAGTTAATTTTGAAAAATAAATGTAATTATGGTAAAAATAATGTCTATTTCTGGATACGTTTAGCGATAATGCACTGCCTTTTGAAAATTCACGTTTGTTATTAAATATGTTCTAACAGAAATTTTAAAAGAGGATAGAAAGCCATTTTTATGCGAGAACATTTTCCAAAATATCCTCCGCCAAAAAGACTATTCAAAGCTAATGTGTAAGTAATGAAAATATCAAGCCTAAGAACATTCACAGCATTCTTTTAGTAACGGGATTTATGAATTAGCTGTAATGCTTTTAATTTGCCAACATGATGGAAACTAATATGTCTTTTTTATTACTGACAGTAAAATAAGCCTTTACTCATCTTAAGTTCTTTATTCTTTTCACTGTCATAGTGAGTACTGAGCCTGTGCTGGACAAATTATGTAGCAGTAAAAAAAAAATAATAATAAATAAAAAAAATAATAAACTGTACCATCACAGTCCATCAAATACCCATATTTACATAAAACTACCATGTACTTATTTATTTTTTTTGGTTTGAGATAACAAATGCCCACAGAAAAGCTTGGAACCTTTGGAAATTGATCGTTATAATTATAGGGTTTTTTTGAAAAAAATAAAATAAAAATTGTGTATGTAAAATATTTTATCACATGTTGGTATTTTCTTGCTAGTTACATAGTGCATGTAATCTATTAACGGAGGCTTGTGATAACTGTTTAAGATTTATGAATCATGTTTTATCGATACCAGATTGATAGAATGTTTAATTTTAAGCATTTAAGCATTTTAATTTCACAAATACATGCTAATCAGTTAGCTTGCCGACTGACAATGTATTTTACTGCCATCTGCAAATCATTATTTAAAAAAAGATTAACGCCAAATTTCAGTACCACTAGACGACCTGGTCAGTGACAAAAGTATAATTTAAAAATACATATCTCAAGTATTTCTTTGCAAGAGAGTATAACAATAATTTGAAATACAAAAGTATGAAAGACAAAACCTGTGTTGTCCAATTTGTAATTAAAAAGAAAGTGTAGTAAGTCACAATTTAGATGTCTTTGAAATGTTTACATCCTCCCAAATATTCTTTTTTTGTTGGTTTCAAATACTATTATTGTAATGTATTGGTACTCTAATGTGAATAACAAAACCAAATACTAAACCATTGGCCCTGGTATGTGGTTTACTTACCAACAAATAAAAAAAAAGAACTCGTAAAAATGTGCTAAAAGACAGGAGAATAAAGCCTTTGCCATGTGTGTATTGATATCCTAGGAGATTTTGTAGCTCTTAGCTGCTCCCAACCGGCAATGTGAAAAGCACAGAGCTTAAAGAACACTATGATACACAAAAAAGCTAAACTGTATGGATTCTTAGCTGGCTGCTTTATTATATAATATACACCAAATATCAGTTGAATCAGCATTGGAAAAGATGACCATGGGATGATGGTCTCAGGTGCAGAATATAAAATGCCGTCCAACAAAGATTGTTAAAAGAGCATGTGATTTATAGTGTGAATGTGTGAAAGGTTAACATATTTGTCAATGGTCATAAATAATGTTCTATAGATTTACTTATACATCACACACGAAACAAATCATTCTAACAATGAGGGAAAAAAATAAGCAAATAGAACAGAGTTGAAAAAATGAATTATTCTTTTAATTCAATATATTTAGTTTTATCATATCCATTAGTATGCTTAAATTAGTCTCTACCAGCTTTGCACATATTAATTGATAAGTATTTTCTCATCCTGTCTTGCAGCTCAGTCCAATTTGTGTTAAGTGGGAATAAACTGCTTTATTCAAGTCCATTCACAGATTTGGATTTATGTCAGGGCTCGGACTTGGCCACTTGCGCTCATTTTTCATCCTATGCTGTAGCCACTGCATTTTTTTAAAATTTGGTAAAGTGTACTCAGTAAAAACATACACACTCTCCACACACACACACACAATATACTGTAGATGTAATAAGTACCACATAATACAATTATTCATGATTAGCCATTTGAAGCTAAAAATGCCTACTATCTGGATGGTAATGGT
Source organism: Corydoras maculifer (assembly GCA_019802435.1). Classification (NCBI taxonomy): domain Eukaryota; kingdom Metazoa; phylum Chordata; class Actinopteri; order Siluriformes; family Callichthyidae; genus Corydoras; species Corydoras maculifer. The sequence continues at coordinate 1,053,482 of JAFMOD010001571.1, forward strand.
AATTGGTTATACCGGAGCAAGTTTAATGCTTAATGGCATTGTGGCTTAGTGGTTAGAACTTTCACCACCCAGTGCTAGGGATCCAGGTTCGAATCCTGATTTGGGTGATTCCATAAATTCCCCTCGTTAGTGTGGGTTTCCTCTAGGTTGTCTTGTTTCCGCCCACAGTCCAAAAATATGGATTCAAGGTAAAATGCCTGCTCTAAATTGTTCCTCTATGGTGTGTGTGTCTGTGTGTCCAGTGATGGATTGGCACGCTGTCCTGGGTGTATCTGTTTATCTGTGTAGTCCAAAACATTCTCCCCTGGATCGGAATGGGGACCCCTCCCGCTTATAAGATTAAGCAGAAGATGATGGGTGGATGGGCTGATGTACTAGCAGCTTTAGCATATCAATGTACCAGACGTCAGTAATAATGTTTATATTTGGTAATAATTTAAAGGACTAGTTTAAGGAAATACAAAGGACTTTTACTAAGACAAATAGGCAAGTAATTAATGAAAACCTTGGTAGACTGAACAATAGCACTTCAATTTGCACAAGAAATCTACAAGTGATGTAACCCTGATGTAATTATTGGTTTTATATGGAGCTTTTCAAAAATTGCCAATCCACTAAGATTTTCATGCACACATGTCTCTAGAGTTTCTGCATAATAGTGCAATAAAGGAAAAGCATCCTGTGAGAGGCAGTTTTGCAGACATAAATGACTTGTTGATGTGAGAAGTTAATAGAGTTGGAGAATGGCCAGACTGGTTTGGGCTGATGGAACAGCTACGATAACCATTCTGTACAAGTATATTAAGCAGAAACATATTTCATAATACACAAAACATCCAGCCTTCAGATGGATGGACTACAACAGCAGGAAACGATGCTAGATTAGGAACGTGTTCATATAAATTTCTTAAAACAATATCGGAGAGTGTATGAACCACTTAAATCAACTGAGCAACAACACAGATCCCTGGTACTGCAATGTAGCGCTCTAATGTGAATTTCATTCTGATATTAGTTCATGCAATATAATAATGCCTTTTTCTAGAATTAAGTACTTTTCCACTTTATGTATTGATAATTTGGGATAAGATGATTACAGGTTTTACATTTAGAAGACGCTTTTATCAAAAAAGACTTACAAATGAGAACTCCACAAGTCACTTATGAAAGAACCCAGCTACACCGTAGAATGTTCAAACCTGATTATCCTATTTTATTCATTAGGTTTTTGTGAAAGACATGTGTTTTTATTTGTTTCTTAAAAATGCCAAGTGACTGCCTTACGGAGAGAGTTGGGAAAATCTTTTCACCTTTTTGCAGTGGTGAATGCAACAGAGTAAGAATTAGCACCTTGGTGAAGTGAAATCACCAGGCGACAAAACATCACTAGAGCGAAGTAAACGAGTTGGAGTGTATTTTGAAAATATAGAGTGAAGGTAAGTAGAGGCAGATCAAGAAATGGTCCCGTAGACCAGAGTTGGTGCCTTGAACTGAATGCGAGCATCTACAGTGAGCAAATGAAGAGAAATGAGTAGTGGAGTGACATTTGAGTTTGCTTGGGCTGGTTGAACACAATTCTGATTTTAAGTGTTTGAGTATTGTCTAAGAAATAATCATGGTTATATGATTGTTATTCAATAGTTCACTTTACCAGAAAATGGCAGAAATTACAGAGACAATGCACAGTTTATGTTTGTTATTTAACGTAATGAGAAATGACATTTTTCTTAATATAAACACAGATATGTTATAATATATAATACATTATAATTATAATACAAAATATTGCATTCTTTGAGAAAGAAAAAGATTATATATATATATATATATATATATATATATATATATATAATATATATATAGTTCTGTGCAAGTTGCACAACTTGGTCTAAAGTTCACTTGTCTGATGAATGTTGTCGTGATTAAGATGCCATTACGTCTCTATTTATAATACAACAGCTTAACAGATACTGAACTAAAAGCCTGTCACAGGAATTTATTCATTTTTTACCCAGAGACATGCTAGAGTAATAGTCAGTAAGTGAAATAAAGTCAGGTGTAAATAAAAAGCCTTTTTGAGAATTTAAAACAAAGAAATTACGCGTTTTAATTCCTCATTACAGACTGAGTAAAATATAAAGATAGATTAAATAGCTCAGAGAATTCTGATGCAAACTTTATATTCATTTTAGAAGTATAATCAAAGAGTAATTTTTTGATGAATCCAAACATAATTTGGCTGTAAATTTAGATGCATTCCATCTCATCATGCAGAAAATGTATCTGCAAGGGAGGACTGAGGCAATCTTTTAATGACGCAATCCATGTCTCTCTTTTTGCTAATCTCCCTCTCTCACACTCACTTGGTGAGACATACATTACTCCCCTGTCAACACTAGCTAGGTTGGATTAAAGAGGTGAAACAGTTCAATTAAGCTTTACTTGGTCTTGCCAAATGCACTTTTATTTTTCAGTTGAAAGTTCATAGATCAAAACAAGGTGGTGGTGGAAAGCTTTTCAACCGAGCACACTTCACTCAGAGGTGTTCATGTTTCAGACTGTTAATGTGAAACCCTTACGGCAAAAGTTGGAAGCTTTGTGTCTATCCCAACAATGAGCTGTTCTGCTTTCTAACAGGCACAAAGTAAATGAGCTCTTGATGTTCAATAGCTTATTGTTTACAAACTTGTGTTTTCTAGTCCTCTCTATAAAAAAAGCTTGAGAATGTTTCATTAGAGATACAGATTTATAATAAAGGATTATGTTTTGCACATGAAAAGCTTGAAAACTAGCTTTCGTTAAAAGATTTATACAGAGTTCATAGAGTTTTTATAGATGAAAGATTTTCAACACTTCAAATGGTAAAATGATCTTCCGAGCTCTGCCCGTAATGCCGAGACGGAAAAACACCTCAGGATCTCCTTCATAAGCACTTGTTATGATTTATCAATTTAAACTTAATGTTGTTCTCCTACTTGCAAGTCACAAAGTGTCAGCAAAATGACAATGTAAAATGTATATGTCTAGCATTAACTGAACTCTCTTGTTTTTAAGAATTGCAACATTAATAGAAAGACTAGTATACAATATGGTTTTCTAGTTTTAAAGAAAATAGTATTTTTACATGCATCTTCAAAATGAATTGCATTATATATTGTTATAAAACATGGCAGATCCAAAAATGAGTATATTTTCAGCGATTGAGTTTTTCGGTTTTCTGTATACATTTTTGTGTATGCATTCTAGCAGAAGAAGGGAGTTTACCATCATGTATAGTTTTACCATCACAATGACAGATGAGCACCAGATCACATTTTAAGTAGTTTATTACGAAGTCAGTTTGATTAAAAGGGTTCTAAAACTTTTGCCATTGACTATACAACAACAATGTATAATAATATAGTATAGTGTAGTAATGGAACATGTCCATTTCTATACTACAGTAAGACTAAATGTTACTTGTTTGGTTTGAAGATTTTTTTAAAACCTTTCTGAGAGGCCTTGAATGTGTTTATTTCTTTCATACATAAAAATTGCAGTTCAAGCCTGACCACTTTGGACATGTTTCTAAAGCACTTCCCCAAATGGTGTTTTGAAGTGCCTAAATTCAATATTATTAAGGTCCCAAGTTCACAGTAAATTAGCCCATCATGTTAATTACAACCTCTCATGTCGAGTGCATTGGAAGGCCATCAATCTGCAAAAAAAGCTACTACAAAACAATATTCAAAAGGCCTTTACACAGATTGAGGAGATTAAGTATACCATCATCATCCTGGGCCTGTTAATAGTAAAAAAAAAAATTTTTAAAAAGTCCAAAAGAAAACAAAAAAAAACATAATAAGTAATATATTTTGGGTTGGAGCTCATTGTGATCTAAATGACCAAATAACTGATTGCAGTTGCACACAATTTTTAAGGGTTCTATCCATACAACTTGTTTGTGAAATGTTCAGTAAGCTTTTTACTGATATAAGGAACATAAGCGTCAGAATGCCTAAAAAATAATGACACATTGCTTAAAAATAATGGTTGGGTTCAAATGAATAAAATAGATGAAACATTTGTGCAGGCATCAAAAATGATCTCTGATGATCAAAAAATATATGTCTTTTCAGCTGAGTTATTCTATATGATAAAAATTATGTATGCACTTGTGAACCATATTAAAATGCCCTGGTGTATGCAATAAAATAAAATAAAAAAATAAACAGCCAACTCATAGCTAATTTACACCTCATACACATTTGCTTTCAAAGGTATGTCCTTGACATGCTCAGGCATGAGGGAGGAAAGGCAACTGCTACAAAGTGATTTTACACTGAAAATGTGTTTAGCATAAACTCCTGTCTACCACTCTGTGTAGCCCTGCCAGTCGTCACACACAGCACAGCTTCAAAGCAACATCCTGGGACAAGCCGAAAACCGCATGCATACCTTGGGAGCCGACTGCTTCAAACATCACACTAAAAAGAGAGACAGCAAAAGAAGCAACACAGTTTAGTGGAGCCTAGCACAGCACAGCATCTTATAGGATGCCAGAGAGGTGGTAGTGTGCTGGGACATGGCTTTTTCAATATTTAATGCCTTTGAAGCATACTTCTGCACTCACGACTGAGTCAAATGTGACTGTGCTCATAATGAATGACATAATTGGTTCTGTTTGCCTCACCTCCAAGGCCTATTTCAGTTCCATTGATCTGCACTCGCAGGTGATCAATATTCAGCAGTATGCAGTCTGGTCAAAGCGAAGGAATAGCTGGTGTTTTACTCAGAATATGTGTGCAAAGGCTGTGGCTATGTTGGTTGGCCTCGGGATGTGCAGCCTGGTCTGTTGGAGCATGTACTTAGTGTGAGTACTGCTGTTTTGTCAACCCTGTGCTTTTGTATCTGCCCTCTCTAAGTACACTATTCCTCTGCTGCCTAAACACTTGACACCAAATGCCCTCTCCCTCAGGCTATTGCTGCCCACTCTATGAATCAATCTGAAAGTGCCCACTTACCTTTTAACCTTTCACTTTTCTAGTCTCAATAGAATAAGGTCCTAATTATTTTCCACACCAGTGGATGGAGAGCTTCATCTTGTTTTGAGCTTTATATGTTATTAATAGAGCATTTACTTTAAAAAGTTTCTCATTTATATTAAAATAAAATAAAAAAAATTGGAAAAGAATCCATTAATTTTCTAAAATAGTTTGTAGGAAAATCAATGACTGTTTACTAGTAAATTTATTTTATATTCAAACAGTTTATTAAGTTCTAACATTTAAATTGTCTGTGCAAAACAATAATTCACATGTGAAACAATTTATTTTGTATAAGAATTCCATATAGTGGCTTTAATTGTTCTATGAAATTTTATTGTGACAAATACTAATTACTTGTTCTGAATTAGCATTTCTGTGGAGTTGCTATAAAATGACTACGTACTGTTATGTCTGGGTTTAGCTGCAGCACATGCTTTTAGACGTGACTTTTGTATATAAACATACACATCAGTGCTTGGAAGTTATTATATTTCTGTCTAAATTTGACCTAAAACTTAATTTTTTTCCCAAAAGCGCCGTCAGCATTGATCTTATATTTACAAGGTGACAATAAGATCTGTGTCTAACATAGTGCATATATTAAGCAGGCACACAAAAACTCTAAATATTCCTTTATGTCGTGTAATATACCTAATAGACATTGATGCCTCAAATAACAGAATGCTACATGATTAACTTTATTGGTCTGGGACATAGACTTGGTTTCAATTATCAGATTTATTTAGTTACAGATTTATACTAAAGCAAAAAGAGCACTACGTTATGTGTTTATTTAAATTTGGACTTTAGCTGTGGCATAAGAACAAAGCATACAGTTGAATTGATAATCAGTTAAAGTATTGACATCCACTTGACATGCGACAAACGAAAATTGCTGGATGAGATGATATAAGATCATTTGCAGTTTTTTTGTAACTCTACAGTCAAGAACTTTGTATATTCATTCATTCATTATCTCCCGCTTATCCTCTATTGGGGTCGCGGTGGGGTTCCCCATGCCCATCCAGGGGAGAACGTCTCGGGCGCTGGGCAGATAGACCCAGGACAGGGCGCCAATCCATCGCTGGGCACACACTCACTCACACAGACACACTCTATATGGGGCAATTTGGAGAATTCAATTAACTTGATCCATGTTTTTGGACTGTGGGAAGAAACCGGAGAACCCGGAGGAAACCCACGCAGACACAGGGAGAACATGGAAACTCCACCCACCCCCCCCCCCCCCCCCCCCCCCCCCCCCCCCCCCCCCCCCCCCCCCCCCCCCCCCCCCCCCCCCCCCCCCCCCCCCCCCCCCCCCCCCCCCCCCCCCCCCGCTGAGAGGCGAACGTGCTAACCACTAAGCCACCGTGCCGCCCACTTTGTATATGAATCATCAATATTTATTCATCCACTGTTAGAGACAGTATTATACTGTAAGTTATATTTGATAAACTTATTTTTTTTATATATATATTTTTTTAAATATAAAAAATATTTCTGTGTTTGTGTTTGTCTTAGTAACCATGTAACATTTCAAATGACAAAATTTACAGAAAAATCTCTGACAGCAAAAATGGAACAAAAAAGTACAAAGTACTTTTTTTTTTTTTAAAGGCAACATCAAAAACTATAGCTCAGTCATTATCTGTGGATGTTGTGAGCATGTGCAATTATTATATAATGAACCAATATATGCACATGGTCTCTCAAATACAAATAATAGTATTATTAAATTTTTTCATGTATTAGTTATATCTTACATCAAGAGAACAAGCCATGGATTGGCATTGGCTAATTTGATGTTTGTTGGACATTCCGTGCAACACGAATGCAGATGTTTTATAACAAGCACCATTAAGAGTTCTAGTACCCTAAATGTGGAAAATCTGGCTACACAATGTCACAGAAGAAGTGAATTCATATTGACCATGGCTGAGTGGTTTGTGGAAAGATTTAAAAGGAAAAAAAAAAAAAAAAAAAAAAAACGCTTAATTTCTGCGCACCCTTGGGCATTCAAATTACTACATAATGCAGTTGGTCATGACAGGACAGAAGAGCTGATGATGGCTAAAGATTTATGAGTAGAGTAGAAAAATTCCAGTGGCATTAATCCTTTAGTTTTTTTCTTTAGTGCTGCATGGAGTCTTCAGGAGTGTCTTAGAGATCTATCTAATAAAAAAAACTATCTATTTCCTGGCACTGTTTATATATCAACTTTGGTAAACAGATCTGCTTCTCAACCAAAGATGTCATTAGGTGCAATAACTGCAGGCTCTGGTTCAACAAACATCTGTCAAGAGTTCAAAGTAAGAAATGTATGAATCAAGCATGAACATACAAGCTGCCCAGAACACATTTTGGTCTTACACAAATTACAACAAGAAAGACCTCATAATCAGACCATCGTCACAAAATGCAGACAAATTTAACAGATTTTTTACCATCTTAAAATGTCCTCTAAATCTCACATTAATAAACACCTTCATCTGGACCACATTTCAAAACCTCATTTAAGGAGTACAACACGGAGGCAATAGCTGTCAACTGTCTATCCCCCCTTTCCCCCACATTTTCACTTACACACTTGCTTATAAGCAGATTTAAATGAATCGAGATGAAAGAGACATACTTTTTTTGGAATATTACTATTTACTGTATAAAAGGACAAAATTGATTAATGTAGAATTAATGTGTATGGCTAGTTTTATGAAAAAATGTTTTTGTTTTTTTTAGCATGTGCTCGTTCCTTGTTTGTGTGCCATGTTTTAATATAAAATCTATGCAATATTAAATACATAAGGCCTTTGGTTCTTGCCTATATATATTCAGTAATAAACCCTATTCTGATATTCTTTAAAGACAGCAAAGACATCCTCCTGGCACATGCCTCTTCTCAGACATCTGTTTGAAGGTCTCAAAGGGTTTTTTTGATCTGGGCATGATAAACACACATTCCAATATGGAGGAGCAAACCAGTGCAGATATCTGAGCACTCAATATTTTTTAGATGTTAATACAATACACTTAATTTTAGTTTTTGATGCTACAAAATTTAACAGTGTACTATTCTTGAGATTTACTTTTTGTGTGTATACCAAATAGCAAGGGAGCAAGGGAAAGTACATTATATTAAATACCTATAATTATTTTATATTACACTGTGCGCGTGTCTATATATATTGGTTGCATACATCTTATCTCAATCTTCCTATGCTAGGATCGCGGGGGGTTCCCCATGCCCATCCAGGGGAAAACATTTTGAATGCTTGGCAGGACATTAATCCTTAGCAGAGCGCACAATCACACAGACAACACACACACACACTATATAGGGTCAAATTAGAGTGGCTAATTTACCTTCAATCCTTGTTTTTGGACTGTTTGAGGAAACCGGAGAACACAGGAAACCCATTTGGACCTATGGAAACTCCCCCAAGATTGAGATTCTAACCTGGATCCCCAGCGCTGAGCGGTGACCGTGCAGTCGCATATGGCTCCTCTAAATAAGGTAAAAATCACATCACTTTTGTGAACACACAGATTTAGAAGGTTTTATTATTTCATCTCTCATTGTTCACTAAATACAATAAGTTAGAAAGTGGTCAGCTTCTTTAACATTTTAGATGCACCACTTGCTCTAGCGCCTCAACTCCGTTATTTATTTATTTATTTTTTTATGAAACTGCTTACCGACCTCTCTGTGGTAATAATTAAATCACTTTTTATTGATAATGCAAAAGGCATCAAAGTGGCATATTATTAGCTTCAATAGGGTTTAAAAGGGGAAAAAAAGGCTTTTATAAGATTGTTCCCCTTGCTTAACTGGCACCGTCCTGAGAGAGGCATAACATAAAAAAAAATGTTGACAGGATTAAAATACTTTTGTGAATTTCACTGTGTGTATATTCAACTTGCAGAGGAGCAACACTTAAGTTAACAATAGTAATAATTACTTATCAAAATAGAATAGAGAACCAACATTATTATATTATGTATTTTTCATGAAAGCTGTTTATATAGGTCTGCAAAGATCAGTATAAATAAATGATGTTCAAGTCACTTTAAGCAAAAAGGTCCAAAATGTAATATAAGAACAGCTTTAGAATAATGATGCTGTGGAATTTACATCACTTTCTTAAATGTGTCTATTTGAATTTGTCATTTTTCTATTGTATTTGCTGTTTTACATGGCCTCATTGGTGTTCTAACAAACCAGCAGATAGGTCAGCGCTCGGAGGTTAACATATGTTCATTAAAAGGTAATTAAGATCAAGGCTTAGAATGACATTTGGGTTCATTTTGTAAGATATTTAGGAGACCATTAATGTCAAAGCATCAGATTAAAATGCTAATTGCTCAAAATGTAAAACTCTAATGTGAGGTTGACTGGTTGGTTATTTATGCCCAGGGTCAAGTTTTAGGCATAAAATATGGTCTCATTAGAGAAAGAAAGATGTGGAGAAAAAGAGAAATGTGGGTTGGGAGAAGACAATTGGAGAAAATTATGTCATTAAGTGCAGGTTCTTTGTGAACTTGACAGGGGTGTTTAAGGCTGAGTAGAAAAAATATTACACTTCATTTTTAGATTTGAAACCTTCTTAAAATGACTTATTAGAAAAGGTTTCTCATTTTCAGCTGTATTCATTATTATGGAAATTACCAATGTGTTTTTTTTAACAGATTTACTTTAATTTAACATAACTATCTAAAAAAATAAATAAATCTTTTATAAAATAATCACATTAAACTATTTTGAAACAATGTTGATCTATTACAGAATACACTGCAACATAACTGTTACCAGAGTGCAAATAAATAATAATAATAAAAAAAATTGAACAAAGTGCAAACAAATATTTTTAAATAAATATAAACAAGGGCGGCATGGTTGCTTAGTGGTTAGCACATTCGCCTCTCAGCGCTAGGGATTCCCGGTTCGAATCCCCATCTGGGTGGAGTTTCCATGTTCTCCCCGTGTCTGCGTGGGTTTCCTCCGGGTTCTCCGGTTTCCTCCCACAGTCCAAAAACATGGATCAAGTTAATTGAATTTCTTAAAATTGCCCCATTTAGAGTGTGTCTGTGTGAGTGAGTGTGTGCCCAGCGATGGATTGGCGCCCTGTCCTGGGTCTATCTGCCCAGCGCCTGAGACGTTCTCTCCTGGATGGGCATGGGGAACCCCACAGCGACCCTAATAGAGGATAAGAGGGAGATAATGAATGAATGAATGAAATATAAACAAATAAAATTTAAATTGCATGTATGACAATTAAAGAGTGTAATTGATAGTATAATTATATGCAAATTAATGTAAATAAATCAGCAATAGCTGTGTGATTAAAAAATTGGAGAATAAATTTTTAAACAACTGTATATAACTTGGTGTGAGATTTGGTATAAACAACTGTATATAACTTGGTGTCAGATTGTCAAAAAACACATTTTCCAGAAGAAGATTTCAAATAATTTAGATATTGTACCCTAAATTATATTCTAAAATAAAAATGGCAATACATGGGTATGAGCTATTGTGCTAAGTGATGCCACATGAACTCAGGAATGTTGTCATTTAACACCGTCACTGTATCAAAAATAAATAAATAAATAAATAAATAAATAAAATGCAACCTAAAATTAGTCTACTACTACAAAAAAAACGATACATCACATGCTGAATGCCTGTGTTTGGGATTAAGCATAATCAGGATTATACATTACGGTACATACCATTAAAGCAAAAGCATAGAGTATACTCTCATTTTAAAGACTTCTCCTTGTTGCTAACCAGTTCACATCTTAAATTTCTATAGTTACTTCTGTAAAAAAATGCCAAAACACAAATTGTTTTTAACAAGTTTAAGACTATCAAAAAGACTGAGAATAATAATACCTGCTCTTTGGTGGTACTATTGCGGTCCTGACAAATAGAGAAGAGTAAAGGGGGCTAACACAGTACATACATGTACTTTAGTCCACAAACAGATGGAATGAAGTCTGGAATTGCAGAACTACAAAGTTTATAGTACATGAAACTAGAACTTATACAATGGAGCAAAAAGGAGACATGTCCAAACTTGAGTTTTACAAATGTTAATGCAGTTGTAAAAATAATGGGCTGGCCCATATTTTGACAATATTTTTAACTACTAAGCAATTTTGCCACCAGATATGCCATTTTGAAGAACAAAACACAGCCTTAAAATTTGTACTCATTTTTGACACTTATGTAAGAAGAAAGGCAATCACAATGTTTTTTTTTTTTTTTTTTTACCTTTATCAAAGATGAAGAAGGCAGTAGCTCACATTTGAAATCTTCTCTAGAAATACAATAAGCCAGTAAATGAAAAGTCCTTGTCATCCAGATGAAGGATTGAGTTCAGTTTATACAATCAGTCATTTATACAACTTATTAAATACTTTAGCAACACGAGTTAATTTAAAAAAGTAAACAATAAGATAAACACAAAATCTTTTAGTCTGGTTATTAATGTGTCAAAGTCTTGTACATTTTATTTAGAGAGAACTTCAGCTGAATTCTCTAATTAATTAATGCCAATTGGTTTTTAAATGACTCACTCACAAATGACTAACTGTTGAACCACTAATCAGTGAGTTTCAAAAAGTCACCTGATCTGAATATCCACCAATGGTGTCCTGCAGTTAATTTAAGTTCCATAGGCCAGTAAGAAGTAGAGTATAGAACATGAGGCTTTGTCAGTTTGTTTTTTATATTCTGTGTGACCTTATGGTAGGTTTTTGTAGACAGTAGATTTTTCAGGCTAAATCACAAAGTTTTTTACTATTTACAGAGCGGGATGTAAATATCATCTTTTGTTATAGATTTTAAATCAATGACAAAATTCTCATGCAATAAGAAATTAGTGTCATTTGTATATGATGAACCAGTTGAGAATATTTATATCCAGAGACATAAATATATTAAAAAAATCATAAAAAATATAACTTTAAACAATAATTTACTCATTATATCCAGATTTTAAGACCATTATGAAATAAAATAGAATCTCTGTATAATTTTATTGAATTTTTTTGACCACAATAAGCATACCTTATCCTCCAGCTCTTTGTGCTATCCTATATTAAGTCATTATTTTGGTGCCATGTGTTTAACCTTGTAGTGGAAGGGGATGTTGAAACCACGCAGAGAGCAAAAGGCCTTGAAAATAAACAACAAATAAAAACCTGTGTAAACATTTTCCAGCAGTGGTTAAAAGTCTCATCTTGCCTTTAAGAAGGTTTTGTCACCTAAGATTTAATCAGCATGATGGGATTGTAAAGGGCAGAATGAGGAAGTGAGATTGAGTGTTGAAAAGACAAATGTTTCAGTTTACCATGATGTGAAATAAAATAAACCTCATCTTTGTCTCAGCTGCAGTTTCTCTTGTTCTGTCTTCCTGGGGATTAATTAGATTGGCTTCCAAAACAGAGTGGAGGGGAAATATTAGAAAATAAATTACAATCGTTGCCACTTTCCTTTCCCCATCTGTCTTATTCCAGCAAGGGAACCCATCCAGAAATAAGATCTGTACTGATCGCTCACTCACTCACTTACAGTCTCTCTCTCTTATCTAACCCCTCCTTTATTTCTTTTTCTTTCTCTCTCTCTGTCTCTCTCTATATATATAAATACACACATGCACAATTAGGAAGAAATACATAATGCATTTCAGTGCTGGTGTTTGTGAATGACAGTTAATCTATTTTTGCTCTTTGTATCAAACATTGCCATTTGTCTGAATTTGTGGATTGCATGTTTGAATGATGATGTGCTATTTAAACAAATAACACTATCTAACAACCAGCAATCATCTCTTTATATAGGACTACATTGTCTTTTGCTCTCTAACTGCCTCTGTTTTTCTTTCTAATAAATTAGACAGATTCAGAAGTCATGAACAAAAGAGCAGCCATCAGTCCTGACATTATAATCTAGATTAAGTCTGTCAGCTTTGAGCATTCATAATTGTACTCATCACTTGACAACGGTTAAATCCCTTACATGGATTGAAGAATGAGGAAGCAGTACAATACTATTAGTAGTAGTCTTGCATTATTATTATTATTTTTTATTATCTCATCTCACCTTTCACATAATCCTATACTATAGACTGGGGTGTAATTGTTATTTGTTGGTATTGTATATGATTAATACATTATTATCATTAAATACTTCTTACCACTGCCCAGCTGCCCAAGGGAGAATGAATTCTTCACTGAGACTTGGTCCTTTCAAGTTTTTAAAAAAAATAAATAAATCAGTCTCCTTTTTCCAATCACTCTTGTATTAGCTTGCTTTTAATGGGTTAAGCTTTATTTGTAATTTTTATTATTTATTTATTAGAGATATTTATAGACCTCTACCACTTAAATACAATTCTATTCAATAAGCAATAAGCAATATGTAAAACAGATCAAATATTTTTCTTTTATGACAAAAGGAGCATAGAGTTTCAACATGACTGCACCTCTGTTTCTTCTTCTCTTTCGTCTCCCCTAAAAACAAGACAGTTTAGGTAAATCTTACCATAAAATCCAACTCCATGCTCAACAAAACATCAAAGGGGGATTAAATTGGACACCAAAGTGTCCTTCATCTTTTCCAGGTTCCTCTTTTCACCAGCCAGTCCTGAAAGTCACACTTTCAGGCTTTTACCTCAGTGTATGTAGATGTACTGTAAGGCAGATTCTCTAACTGCTTAGACACCGCTCAGCTGAATGTACTTCAAACGGTTCTGCTGGGATTTTATACACTTGTTTCACAAAGCACTTTGAACTATGTCAGTTGTCATTTGGGAATTTAAACTGGATTTCAGCACAGAATAAAAAGATGCAACCTGTAAGTTGTTTGAAAGCAATCTGGGGGGGGGGGCATATCTGTTATACTTTCTTATCAAATTTACAAAGAATGCACAACTTCAATAGCTTGTCACTCATAATTGTTGATGCTGACACCAGCGTTTAGAACATTTATGTTCAGATTAATTCATACTAGTAAAGGAATATGAATAATGTATCCTTTAAATGATATGGAATGGAAAAATATATATATTTTCTTGTTTATTAATAGGAATTGTGTACAACCACAGTTAGATAATATAAACAAAACAAAGGAAAATTTAACCAATTTTGTACTTAATTACTGTTGTGTGGAAAATAGTTCATGTAATATCATATCAATAAGCAGTCAAAACATTTACATTACCTTTTGTCATTTAGTAGACGCTTTTATCCAAAAAATCTTACTTACAAATTAATTTTTGGGGTCAGAACATAGGGTTACATACAAAATCCCTGGAGCAATGAGGGTTAATGGCCTTGCTCAATGACTCATATTGGTGACATCAGTGGACCTGAGATTTGAACCAACAACCCTTGAATTGTCAGCCCAATACCTTAACCACTGAGCGACCAAACCCTGGTAAAAACGTTGTATTTTCTATTAAATTGCTAGGTGTGTGGCACAGGCTACTTCTCAGTAAATAAGCAGTTTCCTGCTAAACTGCCAGTAATGATGTTTATTTTTCTCTTTAGATTCGATTGGATTAAAGATTAGCAGTGCCCATATTATGTGAAATTGATAATGATGGATTTGTTCACTTAGTAATTCATTTAACTCAAAGATTTTATCTTATAGCATCAATTTACAAATAAATCAGGGCTTAAAAGAAGTATTGTCTGTACCTTTTAAATCCCCATAAATGAAACGAAAAAATGTAAAACGTGCCAGTTTTAATAAAGCAATTGAGCTGACTTTTGAAACTCATTTACTGACACTGAGTTGATGCTTCTTCTTTTTATTGCCTCTTATTCATCTCCTCCTTCTTTCTACATTATTATTATTATTATTATTATTATTATTATTATTAATAATAATAATAATAATAATAATAATAATAAATTAAATGTAATTTAATTACATCTATTAATAAATGCCTAATGACAGAATTTTCTCAACTACAATTGTTAAGAGTAATTTCTTTGTATTTTTTAACACTTTGACCTCCTTTTACATAATTGATTTACTAGGACAAAAGATATTATGTAGATATCACAGTATTTAAAAAGTTAACAAAAAGATTTGTTACAATATCTATCACAATAGGGCACATTTGCAATGTTACCACTCTTACCATAACTTAAAACTTTATGCATGACAAGGAAGAAAAATTAACAAATCATCACTATAGCAGTGGAAAAGTTCTGTAATGAAATGACAAACTCACAATCTGTTCTACAAGCTAAAACCCTTACAGTCCAAATCGCTTGGCCCTGAGCTGCAATAGTACTCTTCATCTCTGCATGTGAAGGTCACCCTGCTGATCAAGGGCTAATCCTAGAGGAAAGGCTCCACTTTGTGCACCACAAAACATAGAAATCCCGTTATAGGCACTTTCGTTCTCTGAGCAATTTACCTCCGATTAAGAAGTTCATCTCCGAGACAGTTTCTAAGGCGCACTCTCCCGGCGCAGCTGTGGCTAAGTCCTGTTGCTTTGAATGTGTCTCCAGAGGGGTATTATCTGCACGCAGCTCTTACATGAGGGAGAAAGGATAGATTCGGCTGGCTTATCGTTGTTCCCCCTCCCTGTTTCCGCTGGGCTGAAGGGCAAAGCAGGTTGAGCCCTACAGAAAACACAGCAAGATTAAATTCAAAACCCAATCAGTTTGTTCACTATAGTCAGTGGGAAATGCAAAGAATGTGCGTGAAAACAGGCTTTGACATCATGATAAAAATGTTTGAATGTTTTTAACCTGGATTCATGAGAAATGGTTATAAGCTAGTACATTTGATGATGTGAAAGATGTGTCATCAGGGTGGGCAAATAATTGCATAATGAATGCTTATTATGAAGAATTTAATAATTACTATGTCCTCTTCTTTTGTAAAAGAACAAACTATGCGTGACACATTACATGATGTAAAAGCTTGCAATATTATGGAAAGCAAAATTAGATTCAGGTGTTTTCAATCGATGGAATGACAATCAGGTGTAGGCCTTATTTCTTTAAAGAGTAGAGATCTATCAAAATACTTGTTTACGGTGTTTCATTGCATGAACAAAGAAAATTTTTTAGGACCGCAAAAAAAGATGCTCATTAGGCTGGAAAATAATACAAAACTATCACTGAAAAGCTGGTTTTAGATTCCACAAATTCACAGATGGACCACTACTACTCTCTTAGAAGTGCTCGACCAACAAAGATCATGGCATGTAAAAGCCACTGCGGTTACAAAGGAACTTAAGGTATCTTAAACAAACAATGTCTTTAAACTGACTGTTTAAATCCTTACGAAATTTAGCACAACATGGTAAACCTGACAAAATGTTTGGGGAAAAAAATATTTAAATATTTATATGTCCTCGCTTGTTACTATTGACTATTTGTGACATCATCCAGAACAGTATTACTGTATTTGTTTCATCCTAGTTTTGCCCTAGCCCATTTTTTATATTTTGCAGGCATAATTTTTTTAATTTAAACCAAATAGGTACACAAATAAAATGAATTACATCCTGGAAATTGGTATTTTTTTAGTATTTTTTTATAAGTGAATAAAAGAAAATACAGTTAGGTGTATATTGTTAGGTGCCCTGTCCTGTATTCGCCCAGCGCCCCGTGACTTTGGTAGAGGATTTAGTGAAGGATGAGATGAGTATTGTATTGTATTTTTAGAAAGTGGAAACAGGGTTGCAGGTTGATTCAGAAAGGGAGACTTTCATATTAGAATTCTGTAGCTAATAAAGTGATCCGATTATTTTAAATCATTGGAGAGCACACTATCATTCAAATGTGAATGCCCGCTGTATAACCAACCACTGACCTCACTGCATGTTACTGATGTCACAAGATGAGCTGCACAATTTAATTGGTAAAATTCCAGTGTCCGCAAGTAAAGGCAATAACACAGCAAAGAGCTACAAATGGATACAGTTCTGTGTACATGATCTGAATATCTGAAATGTTTTATTCAAAATTAAGCATTTTATATTATTACATGGACTATTAGACTCTGAGAAAGTTCACTGAAATAATTTACAATTTACATATCTTTCTAACACTAGTTTTAATTCTGCAACCATTACATAAATATTGCACATTACAACATACAGTGACAGCAAATCCATGATAAAGAATATAGGATCATAAAACAGTATGGTGAAAACCAGTATAATTTTTTTTCATTTGTATATTTTATTTGCTTTATTAAATTTGTATAGGTAATCAATTCTGTGTGGCGCTAATTTCAGAACAGCTTGGACAGAGAAAACTGGGTTTTAATGGTAAGGCATGTATCACCGCATGCTGTTTATGATAAAACTGGTGAACATTATTGGTTCCTCTCAGTAGTTCGGGTATTGTATCATAAGATTGTTATTTATTAAGTCTTATTCACACAGTGAAATCACATCACCCAGCTGCTGGCCTGCCAACCTCAGATGATGATCACATGGCTCAGCATTTACACAGACCTCAAACAAACATCCATGTATGGTTCATATTCAAATTTCAGTGTTTACCAAAATTAACCCCTTTTGTTTTGTGTAGTTTTTTGCTGATCTCAAAATCATTAAAAAGAAATCATTCTCACAGGGGGTAAAACACTTCTGTTTGGTTGTTTATTGATGTTTTTGGATGAATGGTTTATGAGAATGCACTAGGCATCTTTTATTTTCTTCATTGTTGGGAACCAAAATATTTCACAGGCAGCTTCATTGCTTGAGTGTGGTTTTGAAATTTGCAAATGCTCCCCATAAAATAGAACTACTGCAGTGGGGGGCATTACCAATATAGGCTCATATCCTTTAAGTGTTTGTCAGCAATATGCCCTAATTCAGTGAAATGAAAAACAGAGTGTAACTTGAACTACTGGAATGAATACAAAACTGTCATTTAAAAAGTAACTGCATACTTTTCTGAACAAACAAAGCCATGTATTACATAGAATCAAGCAAATCTATGCATGTGTGTAATGAATACAATGTAAATACTTTCCACACTTCAGCAAATCTGTAGAAGCAGCGCAGCCTTGTGCATGGTCTACAGTCTTGCATCAAGAAGTACATTAAAGTGCATAATGCTAATTTTCCCATTATGAAAGCAATCTCGTAAGAGCTGTGGCTGGCTGTCTGAAAATCAATATTGTTCATTTTCATGCCATGCAACATTGCTCATTACGTCACACTTTGTGCTAGTTTCATACTTAAATCTGCAGACTGGGTGCTAAATCACTGTTCCGTTAAGATAATTTCCAAATTAAAGTAGCAATAAATACTTCATTCGTGGTGATATCTAAATGCTTTGCTCCCCCCCCCCCAAGTGGCAAGTAAACAAAGAATTTTGCTAAATATTTACATTTAAATTGACTATACTAACTTAAAAATTCAGACGACATTTTCAAATGGGTGTCCTAAGCCCATATTATTATGCAGTGAATGAGACTACACACAAGTTGTGTTTAATTATACAAATCATCAAATAAGATCAGAATACTGTTAGAGATCGTTCGTTCTTCCCCGGGAATCAGCTACGCAGGAGGGAATGCGTACGGCGCTTACACCTGGTGAGCATTTCCTGGGAACGGCTACGCGGAGAAGAATGCGTACGCCGGTTCGCTGGGTAAAACACTACTTTCGCAGCGGGAGTAATGCGCAACGCAGGGACACCAACAGAAAAGGGGGAACGAAATGAACAAACTAACACCGGGATATTACCGAAACAAAGACGTGCACGGGGAAAATGGAAGACGGAAACTAAATACAAAAAACACCCAGTCACGTGCACAAAATAAACCAATCACCCAACGGAGTCCATAAGTACATTAATGAGGGACAGGTGCCCCAGGCACCTGTGATATACCCCCACCCCAACGGTCGCGCAAAAGGGGGAAGCGACCATGAAGGGAAAAAAAAAAAAAAAAGTTCTCGCGGAGAAAGGGAGGGGGGGTCCCTCTGGAGATGAGGCGGGTTGGATGCCCTCTGCTGAAGAAGCTTGGAGCACGCCCTCTAGCTGCGAGGCAGGGAGAGCGCCCCTGGTGCTCAGGGTCGGCGATGGGCGGCCTCTGACGCTCGGAATTGGCGACGAGCGGTCCCCGGTGCCCGGGCTAGGCAGCGGGTGGTTCCTGGTGCTCAGACTCGGCAGCGGGCGGTCCCTGGTGCTCGGAATCGGCAGTGGGCGGTCCCTGGTGCTCGGAATCGGCAGCGGGCGGTCCCTGCTGTTCGGAACACTCCAGAAGTTTGGCACGTCTTTCTTGTGTTGGTGTTGGTTTGTGTTCTTTTTTCTCCCTTGTGCTTGTTACCAGGTTCACTGCTAGTCCTGGTACTCAAGCAACGCACCTGTGATCACCTACTCGTTCACGTGCCGCTCAGTCGCCGCTGTATCACTGGTTTAATAAAACCTCCGTTGTTTCTGCATCTACGTCTCATCTGTTCCCTCTGAACCAGACGTTAACAAATACAACAATCTATTGGAGTTATCCAAAAACCGTTCTGCTAGTCAATCATCATTATTATATTATTATTATTATTAGTAGTAGTAGTAGTATTAATATTATTTTTATTATTATTATTTCATGTGGATTGTGCACAGTAGAGCTGCAACCTGATAAACTAATGCACCAGCTTAAAGGCAAAAATGTTACTACAGATACAAAAAAATCATAAAGATGATATTACCAGTGCATCGCTGCTGAATTGTAAAATCTAAACAAAGCCTTCTGTGACAAATAATGTGGCATTTCTTATAGAGGAAAACCAGAGATTAATTTGCCCACAGTGTGACTTTACTGTTGGTCTCATCCTTTAAAGAAAGATAATTACCTAATCCATAGCAGAAAAAACGGCAACAGCTATACACCTTTCTTAGTATGCCACTGAATTAACAACAATGTTTTTTCCTTGATTTGGCAAAAGCTAAACATATCATTTTCCTGACACCCCAGACAAAGGGGTGCTTCTTGGTTCTTATATGTTTTATTTTATTGTGAGGCACTTTGCACCTCTCCTTTAGAAAAAAAAGCTATATAAAATGTACTTATTTATTTACTTAGTTCTAAATTTTACAAGAGCGAGCTTTGTGTCAGAGGATATTCCCAAAAATATTCAATTAATTAAGTCAATGCTGGAACGTTTTCACCTTTCCGTGATATTCTGGAGGCCAGACCAAGGGCTTGTTTATAACAGACTACATACATACTGCATAAACTAGTTTAATATCAATAAATTATTTTAAAACCATTAAAAGTGTTATGGAAAATAATAATAACAAATAGAATAGTAATGTGCTAAAATAAAGATTAACAGTAAGTATAATGTTTACTGTGTACAAGGACTTTTCACATTAGAACAACATTGCTTTAGATTTTTTTTTCAGGGTTAAACCCTCAAATTCAAACATGTTTTTAGTGTTTGCTGACTGCACAAATGTTAATGCACTGCCCCAGTTATGAAATTAAATTACCAGTTTGAGAGGATTCGACTGTGCAGCCTTGGAACACATGCTATGCATACTTAATTGTCCAGACTACAAAAGAAACAGTTATATTGTGTAACATCATTAATGTAATCAGGTCTATCAATTTTTTTTTCATATGCTAAGTCAAGTCAAATCAATGTGTTGTTTGTTTATTCACAATTTAAGTGTTTGGTAAAGATACATTTATAAAAGTTAGACATTTTAAGACAGATTTAAAAATGCACACATCTTAGCAACTAACCACCTGCTAAAGTTGAATTGAACTAAATCAGGAACATCTATTCTAATTTACTTATGTAAAGAGAGCATTCCTCAACCAAGTGCACAAAGCAATACAAATGGCAATGTCAATACAGGTAGCTTTTCTCTTATATTGCTTGTCGATCCCATTGATCCATCAAGCAAAACTTAGGATTGAATGCATTAAACAAAACTTAACAAACAAAAACCTGAAAAGGACTTACAAATATTCTTTAAAATTTTATGTAGCAGTTAAGATTTGGTTTATTACTAGCCACCGTAACTAATCAATATAAGCAGGTCCCCTGAAAAAAATCTGTTGAAACATGCTTCTTTACAATGCATGTCAATAGGTAGGCAACTATCATGAAAGTGAAGAATGCAACCTTGATGAAGTCTTAAATCTTACAAATTAAGCTTAAATTAAATTAAATTAAGGTTAAGCTTACAGTATATCTGAAAAGGCTTATATATGAAAACTTAATTTTTTAAAAATTAAAATACAATTAATTTAATATATATCTTAATATCTAATCACCACTATGAACATTAATAACCATTTTCTATTTTACAGACTAAAATGATCAAAATGTAATGCAACAGTAGGAAGTTTCATTCCAAAAATACTGATATGTATTGTAATTATTTTTCAATTATTTATTTACAATAGTAAAAAGCTAACATATACAGTATGTGTGTGTGCGTGTGTGTGTATATACTGTATGTGTATGTGTGTGTGTGTGTGTGTTGTAATGACATAAAACAAGGCTTTACTTTCTCAGTTGTAGTGTGCTTTAGGTATCCTCCTAAAATTCACCTTCATGACCTTTAGAGGAAGGCAGTTCTGCTAACATTTCGAACCTGATTGCAGTAAATTATTTCACAATAGACTCACTTAATCAGCTATACATCCACTGACAAAACTGATCAACCTTGGCAAGTTCCCAAAGGCATTTCCAGCCAAGCTACAATTGCTGGGAATAGCCATGAAAATTGAACCTTACAAGGGATCCTATGACTTCTAATATCCCTGGAGAGCCAAAACTCATGATTCTCAAAGACTTTGAGAATTTGGCAGGAACAAGGTACACAGAAGGTTCAAATTAGGATTAGGAAAAGAATGATACAGGTAACATTTTCCAGTTAGTAGACAAAGATTAATTTAAAGACAAATGACCCAACACAGGTCTTTGAGTAATTTTGTTATGTAAATATAAATGGTTTCTTTCTAATTTGGTAACACACGTTTTATTATAATTCATATGTATTTTGTAGTTTTTTTAGTAATCCAATAACCACACTAAGATTGGGATTCAGATCTGGATCCCCAGCACTGAGAGTGCTCCCATGTCACTCATGCATCATCATATATAATGTATTAAATGATTAAATACATTTAAAAATATATTTTGTCCACTTTGTACACTCACTTTAAGCATTAAAAAGATGGCAAAATACAAATGATTCCACTACAATATAAATTGTTACATACTTCCATAACTAAATGCACCTTATTTATTTATATATTTATTTATTTTTTATACATAAATTCATTTGTAAATGGATAACAAAACTTTTATTACATGCAATGAGCATGTGCCACCTCTGTCTGTTATCAATCTGGTGGTATTGTACATCAGCATGGTGATGAGTTCAGTCCACCTAGTTTAAACTGAGATAGTAAAATGGAACTGATGAAAAGTGACCTTAAATGACCATATAATTTAATAAGTGTTACCAAGAAATCAGGCATCCTTTGTGTCAGTAAAAAAAAAAAAACTATCAATCAGACTTCAAGCTGATGCTGGTTGAAATTGCAAAACAAAGCGAGCAGTCATTTATAGTCCTACACACAAAAAGAAGGAAAGAAAAACAAAAGAGTGTGTCATTGCAAGAAACAAATTACTCAACATTTTTGTTATTCACCTTGCTAAACTTTGAGCAATTGTGCATTGTTACCTTAATCACTCATTAGACTTTTCTGTATTGATTTTTAGGTCAAACGTGCTTGTTTTACATAGCTGAGGCCAATTAATTCTGGGTTCTGAACTCCTTTAGCGAATCTGGCTAATGCCATTAAGACACTGGAGATAAGTTAGTGTAGCCAGCTGTTTAAGGAGCACCTCATTTACATTCCTTTACCATTCAACTAATGCAGAGAAAACATTTACAACAAAAAGCTTTTTTTTTCAATGTAAGGTGAGATCATGAACATCTGTGCTACTGTGCCGCCTACAGAATATCACTGGAATATATTGCAAAGGAGTACCTATTAAAGTTAGTTGGCTTTTTATACTGAGGTTGCATTGCAGCAAATGTAGTATTGCTTAGGTCAATTCAGAGACATAGTACTTGGCTGAGAAGTTCCTGACATTAGGCTTTTATCTTGGATGTTATTATTGTAATGAATGGCCACTAAAGCTTCCTGCACTAATCATTTTCTAGTCATTAGCTGCTAAAGACTGAATACATAGTCTGAAACCCTAGGCTGTTTGATATTTTGAGTGCATTTGCATATAAGCAAAACAACTGAGAAAGCAAAGATGTCTTAGTTTGTAAGCTGATGACATTTTGATGATGAAGTTGCTCAAAACAGAAATACAAACTAAACTAAACCAAACTACAAACTATATTAAAACAAGACACTCAAACCACAATTAGAACCCAAAACATCAGTTGTTAAAAGCTGACCATGTATTCATCCATCCATTATCTTCCGTTTTATCCTCTGCTAGGATAAAGCTAGGATTAAAAAAAAAAATTAAAAAAAAATAATAATAATAATAATATAAAAAAAACAATAAAAGCCTTTTTTTCCAAAATAAGTCAGAATCCTGCCAAACTGTAAAAATGCCAACCTGCTACTGTTTTCAAAGCTGTATGGCACAGCCAGAGATTACCCACATGCAGATTAATTGGGTGGGGGAGTTACAAGCAAGCTGTTACTGAACTGTTATTGCATAGTGAATTCCAGAATATTGGGGTTTTAAGGCATTTCATTACCTTATCATAAAACATGTTTCTTAATCAGTCTTTACAGCACGGCAGTGGTTAACATTTACATTATATTCATATTTAGTGCAGATGTTTTTTTTCCGCAAAGTGACTTACAAGTGAAAGAAAAAGTATCAGTTGAGTTAGGAAGTAGCAGGTTTAAAATACTTCATTGGGGTCCATTTCTCAGAATGCTCTTAAATACTTTGTTACTCAAAAGTCTCTGTATAACAAAAATTACTTGAGTACTTCCTATCTTGTATATTATGTGCAGTATAATATTTAATAATAATGATGAAGACTGGTAAGGACAAAAAACAAGAATACAGACACAGACTTTCTATCAAAATCAACCAGATTAAATCTACTAAATTATGTATTATGGCCGGCACAGTGGCTTAGTGTTAGCCTCTCAGCATCGTTCAGCACATTCGCCTCTCAGCATCGGGGATCCAGGTTCAAAACCCGATCTGTGTGGAGTTTACATGTTCTCCCATGGATTGGCATGGGGAAACCCCTATGACCCTAGTTTCCAGTATAAGATTAAGTGGAAGATAATGAGATTAGATGAATTATGTACAGTAGTATGTTTGTAAGACTACAACACTTAAAAAAAAACTTGACCAAGCAACCAATTATCTCGATAACTATTTATAAAAAAAAAAAAAAATTAAAAAAAAGTTTTTTTTGTTTTTTTTTAACACTTCAGAAGTCTTTCTAAATTAAAGACACTGAAGGTAATCGCAATAGTCTGAACTATAACTTTAACCCATGCATTTATCTCACAACACATACAGGTTCAGCAACATCTAAGAAAAATGTCAGCTAAACTACAATAATAGCTCTAAACATATTTAAAATTTTAGAAGAAACAGCTACCAATCAAGCTACTAATTAAAAACTAAGTCTCGTATATACATTTTTGGGCAGTGACATAATTCACAAAAATATAGTCTATGAAATAAAATAAACAGTGTTATGAATATTGTCATACTTATATAATTTTGAAACCTGATTTATTCATTCATTCATTCATTATCTTCCGCTTTATCCTATATTAGGGTCGCAGGTGGGTTCCCCATGCCCAAGGGAGGACAGGGCACCAATCCATCGCTGGGCACACACTCTATATGGGGCAATTTGGAGAACTCAATTGACTTGATCCATGTTTTTGGACTGTGGGAGAAAACCGGAGAACCCGGAAAAAACCCACGCGGACACGGGGAGAACATGGAAACTCCACCCAGATGGGGATTCGAACCGGGAATCCCTAGCGTTGAGAGGCGAACTAAGCCACTGTGCCGCCTGAAACCTGATTATTTGTTTTATTTTTATTATTAGCATGGAAGTAGTTTAATATCACTTGGTTACTCCCATTAAAAGTCAAGGGTATCACAGTCCATGAATCATTTTTAACAGTAGCTTTTCACTTGCACCACTTAAATAACATCATTTTCAAACTAAAAGCAGGAATTTCCTCTCTGCAGATCTAAAAGGGTCAATTACAAGATGCACAGCACCAAGCTTGAACCAGCTTACCATTAGTAGTCTGGCACCATCTGTTCTTGTTGCTGGGAAACCACATACTCAGGAATGGCATAAATTTACTGGCTGTATTTGATGGGTTACTCTGTTAAACTTGCCATGAAACAGTATAGTGAAGGATGGTTGGACTTCCTAAAGGTCTTTTAGAGAGTTGGCTTTTTGTTTGAGACAACTGTCAGAAATCGGAATAAACCAAAAATAAAAAGGGAAAAATTCAAGGAGCTTTATACTGAAACTCAACTTGTTGATTTTAAGGCTCCTCTGTAACTTATGATGTAGAATAAAAAATAAAAAATTATTTCTTATCTTGGGTATCTTGTGTCATTTGATGAAATGATTTGCTTTTTAAACTGGACAAACGGTGGCCATAGAAAATTTAAATTATTAACCATGTTCTGTAACATCTGGACTTCACACAGATAGGGATTACTGAATAAGATAAAATGTTTGTTAATCACTACTGGGGACTATAACTGTAGTCTCTAACACAGGTGTACATTTCACTAGATGATACACACTGAGTTGGAAAGCTAAGGAGTGATTCTGCTTTTAAAATGTGCAGGTCTTTTATTTTCCCAAGCTCTGCATCACTGTGGTAGAGCTGGACTTTATTTGATCAGAGCCGCCCACCAGGATAAAGAGTTTCAAATTGGGTGCATAACAGGATCAATACTGTGATTAGCAAAAGCCTTGTAGCTATTGTGTGTTGTTGGCAATCTATCCTATCAGTTCTGAAGCCTTTACATGTGCTAAATGCAGTCTCATAGAAGGTTTATAACTTGGGGTTGGAAACTCCCTGCCAGTTTGAAAATACTGTATAGTTTGGTCCACAAAAGACTAAAGTATAAATATTTTTGTTGCTTTTCTTTTCATAAAGGGTGGTGTATTACTATAAAAAAGGCATAGTACAGACTAGTGCACTAAGTGTTGCAGCACCATTTGAATGTCAAACTTCACAAATTCAATATTGAAATGGGTTTCAACAATTCAGTGGCTTTCCATATCCCCAGAGCTTACATCTGACCCAGAGTACAGTAAAAATACTAAAAACTACACAGCAAAACAGCAGAGTCTAACAGTACTTACGGCAACTTAATCCTTGTTGAAAGACATGTGCTAGAGTCTTTAAGCCCATCCCCAGCACTGTCTCTCAATTCTGTCTTACTCAGACTGCAGTAACTGTGCCTGGCTAGTGGAATTCATTACTGTGTTCCATTATGTGGCCACATGGGTCCAGAAGTCAGCAAAGGGAATAAGAGGGCCAATCAATAGCGTCAGTATCTGCCGCTCGTAATCTCTGTCGTCTGTGTCAGTACCACTATCTGAAATAGATCTCCAGGATTATAGAAATTCTTAAGACACTGCTGGGTACTCCAGACTCTCTAGGGCAAGGTTGCTGGTCCAGGATAGAAGTCTTTTTTAAATTCATCCAGCCAGTGCAAGAAGACTGCTTGTAGATTGTAAGCAGAGACGAAAGGATGGCAGAGGAGAAGAAAAAAGGAAAATAGAGGTAGGATAAGTGCAGGATGGGGGCAGGCAAGAGAGAGCACATGTAATTTCTCTAATCCTCGTGGCATTTATACTTCCACCAACAGATAATGGAAATGAAAAATAGAAATGTGGAGAAATTCACAAGCTGAAGGTTTTAATCTGTTGCATACTTAACTATTTTTATCCTCATTCTGCCAGTGGCCAAAGTAAAAAATGGCTTTTTAAGTTCTTATGACAGGTCAGAAAAGAAAGTACCCTAAAATGACTAAAGCGTCAATGGAAGGAACATTGACAATAAAAGTAATTTTGGGCTCACTGGCACACCAGAATAAAATTGCACCAATTTCTTACCACCATGAGCAAAATGAAAATGATGGTATGGAAACTTGACCATCTTCACTGAAATTATATTTAAACATTACACATAATTATATAATAATAATTATATAACATTACACATAATTATAGTTCTACACAAGCAATACGCTGTGCATTGTAAATAAAGGTATTTTGCTTCATAAATTGCTTCTTAAAAATAACTAAAATTGACAACTCTTTAAAAAAAAGTATGCTATACAGTAGTGTGAAAGGGCTAGAGCATTTTAATACATTTAGATTATTTATTATTTTTTATTACTGTGGTCTACTGGACCACAATTAGACTAGACAACAATTTACAGTAAGTAAATCATGTACAAAACTTATATAATATAGAACATTTGGGGATCACCACCTTTCAGAGTGCTGGTACCTGTCATTCCTGCGAGGACTAAGGATGGAAGTAACGAGAGAAATATTTTGGTCAAGATGGCACAAGCAGGTGGAGAGTGGAGGCCAAGAGCCTGTGGGCAAGTCTGAGCTGTAAACATAGATGCAGGAAGAAACAGCAATGTTATGATCCCTTTCTTTCTCCCACTTTAAAGTCAGATTTTCACCTGTCCAGCACACCAACACCCACCTTGAAGAACGTCAGTCAGCAGAGCATTCTGCAGGATTTAACAGCTTCTTGAAGGCACTTCAGAATTCTGACAACACAAGATTTTGAGACCTGTTCTATTGTACATATTTGATTTATTTTGTATATTGGACCCCACACACTGGCATGTCAATCCCAGAAGATTCTTTGTCATGTAACCTGAGTCCTACAATCAGTTTACCTGCTGTAAGAAAAAATGTAAAAGTTGAAGCTAAATTGGGATTATTTAAATAGTGCTTTTTACAACAGTGCATGGTGTTAAAGCTGTTTTACAAACCTCTAAAGCTTTTACATATAAAAAGCAAGTAGATGAATGCAACAGTAGAAGAAAGGAAAGATGTAAAGTAGGTAAAAAATAAACTCAATAGAGAAATGACCATCATTTCTAAGCAAAATGCTTAGATGCAAAAAAACAATGTATGAATAATACAAAAATGTTTAGTTTAATTAAGCCCAATTACATTATATTGTTAAAAACAGGTAAAACTGATTGATTAATATAAGACATTAAAGTGAAATGATAATTAAAATTTATTTTATTCTTAAAAAATGAAGAAAAAAGACATTCATAGACATTTAAAGATTCATAGTTTTACACATTAAATTCCATCATGGTTTTGTAACTTCTATTAATCAGATGTGTTAACATACAGCAGTTTCAGCATGAGCAGACTTACTTATATCTTAAAAATATTATAAAAGGATCATGCAATTCAAATTATGTTTTAATATTTTAATCATATTGTTCTGAACAGGTTCA
This sequence comes from Corydoras maculifer, assembly GCA_019802435.1. Classification (NCBI taxonomy): domain Eukaryota; kingdom Metazoa; phylum Chordata; class Actinopteri; order Siluriformes; family Callichthyidae; genus Corydoras; species Corydoras maculifer. The sequence goes on from JAFMOD010001571.1 coordinate 1,082,007, forward strand.
CTGAGTGGTGATAAGGCCTATCCCACGGCTCAAAAAAAGAGGTGGGGATACATTCATGGAAGGTTTATCAGACAGAAGATATACAACATTTATGTTTTTATGTATTTAAGTTTGCTTAGCCAGTTGTCCACTTACTATCTCTGTCCCTCCAATTGTAAGATTTTGTGTTTATCAATACAAATTAATTTTACTAACAATAAGATTAACTAACTATTACATTACATTATATTATATAATCTGCTTAATGCTACTGTCAATGAGCTATGCTTTCAACGATTTTGTTTTCTATTCATTTTTCAAAAGATTAACTATGTTATCTCAGTATTTAAAGCAAAATTAATCAGCTGTTATTTTTTTTAATCCACATTACAAGCTAATGCAAGATAACATCCGACCTTTGCTAATTAATTAAAACCAGCATGGTTTTAATTCTCTGGATGGATTCAATATGTCTTCAAATTTAAGTCAGAGGACATTGCTTTAAACATGGAACATATGCCAGAATGCTACCTTCTGTACTTGCAGAATGAACAGGTGTGACCTGACTGAAGCATCCTGAGCAGCTGACTAATTGTGAACAGATCGTTAACAGATGTTGTTGACATGACCGTGCGGCAAAGTGACAAGGGCCTTGACACATCTTGGGTCAGTGAGAGAGACAGGAGGCAGGAGAGAAGGGTGGGGAGGCACATTTTAGTCGCATCTTCTTTCGGATCCTGCTCCAGCAGGTTTCTTTGCTGTCGTGGCACAATGTGACTATCTGTGCCTGTGCAGCTGTCGAAATTCATTCACTACGGCTGACGGCTGCTTAAGTGCCCAGAGGGCATTACGCTTGGACAGGTACTGGAGGAGGAGCAGTCTTCTGCAACAGGATCCTCCAACATACCACAGCAAAATGAGTAGCATACATGTGCTTCTTACAGATCTGCCATAAACTTATGTTTGATGTGTATCTATGGATGGCTCACTAAGGTCATGTTAAAATTGCGTTATGTTACAGTTGATATGAAGTTGTATCAGTCACATAGCAGTTAACACTCATCTCATAGCAAAGATGTCCTGAGTTCAATTATTGCGTAAAGACATCAAAGTCTTTGAGGTTTGAAGTTTGCTTGTGCTCCTTTTATTTTCTTTCCATGTTAGAGTTATTGCTTGTATTTATGTATTGTATTTAGTTTTCAGGAGAATTCAGAGATGGTTGTTGTTTTTAGAGCAATGCTACGCAAGAGCACAAAAATCATGGCCATATTTTTAAGCTAGTGCTCAATTCATAGTCACACAGTACCCCAAGATCATTTTTAAATTTTCCCATGCATTGTTTTACAGAGAGACAAACCCTGTTCCATCTTCTAACAGACTTATGGTCCCTTCTATGATTTTTCATAGCTAGTCATGTTCATGACCTGCTGCTTAATTACTTGAATAGTCTTTCCAAACTGTATGAACAAGCCAGAAGGATATTGATCTGACAAATTACAATATCTTTTTTATGGCTGAAAATGGGTAGATGTGACCATTGTATAAGCTTTTACAAAACTGGCAAGCACATCAGGGTGGCATTCCTCATTTAAAAATATAATTTGTTTCCTCTAAAAAAACAAGGTAATTACATACAAGTTAAAATACCAAAATCAAATAAATATTAATCAGACAGAATTAAATCAAAATACACAATGCATTTTTACTGTTAATTTGATTGGATGTTTTTTTTTCACATGTAATTTATCATTTAGCATGATGATTACAGTAAACAACATGGTAGAGTCTTATAAAACTGTATGCTTAATTATGAAATATTCTTATCATTATGTATATTAAACATTATTAATAATTAGTTGATTTATCAAGAATAAAGAATATGCATTTGATAGAGTACACCTAGATAAAAGTCATCATATTAGTGCGGCAAGACTGGACTGGTGTTATTTTCCTCAAGAGTACTGTGGCGGGGTTATAAAGTGTGATATTAACCAGTTATTACATATTACCACTTAATGTCACTTACAATTTATATCAAGTCGGTTCAGAAATAAAGCTCATACTAAAGTTTTTCTGAACTCAATGGAAAGAGAAAATAATTTTAGAGATTTAAAACAGTGGGATGTAGGAAAGAGTCAGATCAAGGTCTTCTGCCAGCAGGTTACATCTTACTCTTTTTTCAAATAAAAATAAAAATACAGCCTTTAGAGATAGAGATAAAACTTACAGAGATTAAAGTGACTGTAAATAACTGACCTGATGTTGACCTTCTAGCTCAACTCTTAAACAGTGCTTTTGTTCGATCTGCTTTTATGTTACTGAAGGACATGGAAGCTCATCCCTTTTCACTTTAGAAAACTTCCTGTCTGAACACAAATTAATGACTTGCTTACAACTCTCAAATGGTACAATACCTATAGACCAGGCTGAAATACAATGACATGGTGCTCAATTTTACTCCGACCTTCATTCATCTGAGAACATTAATGAAACAGCAAAAATTCAGCTTATAGAATGTCTACCACAGCTGGATACTGAGCAGAGAGCTAGACTGGATTTAAAAGTCACTCTGGAGAAGCTTACAGCTGCTGTTTAATAGGTGTTCTCAATAGATGGACTGCCATCAGAGTTTTATAAACATCTCTGTGGAACTTTTCTGGAGTAGACATCGATGGTGTGGCTCATGAGACATTTTAGGACAAAAAGTTGCTAATATCATTACAAAATGCAATTCTGTTTTTATATCCATCCTAATCTGCTTCTATTCTTCTATTTATTCTCCTGCAAGGACTCACAACTAATAGAACACATTGCAGGTGTTTTAATTATCCTTCTCATTTCCTCAGCTCTGCCTCCAGGTCAAAAACTGGTGTCTGATCACTCCTGCTGTTACAGACATTTTTAGTTTCACTGAATAGCTTTTAAGGTTAAAAATATTTGCTAAACATATAATACTTTGAACTAAAATTATATATATATATATATATATATATATATATATATATATATATATATATATATATATATATATATACACACACTACACTAAGTCTGCGTATTATTGTATTCGTCTTAATTTATTCGATAGTTATTTTTAATAAAAAGCTAGCAAAACAAGTTTTGTTGTAATTGGGATGAATCAATAGCGATGCACAAATCTTCCAGTCACACAGGCATTTAAATGACAAATGATACCTGTCACTAATCCCTCACAGTCTGTGCACAAACACTAATTCAAAACAGATGGCAGCATTGTGGTGCTGACTAAGGTGGCACACCAAGACTTCCCAAAGGTTTTAAAGATTGGTTAACTATTGCGTAATTACTTTGGGCATGAATGAAACATCAAAAAGCATGTTTGCCTTGAGAGTTAGGGCAGTGGTTGACTTATGTGGGGGTGCCAATACTCTGATTAACAACATGCCCAAAAAATTATCCCCTAGTTAACCTGCCACTCCTTAGATGCTGGTCACGTCTAAAGCCACTAAGGTTAATAATACATTACTACAATATATAAAAACTGGAAAAGAGAGCAATCAAGCAAAGCATCTACACAACACTCAGACTAAGACTACAGACAATATGGTACAGTACTGTTAGTAGACCAGCGATAGATTGGCGCCCTGTCCTGGGTGTATCTGCCCAGCGCCTAAAACGTTCTCCCCTGGATGGGCATGGGGAACCCCCCGCGACCCTAATATAGGATAAAGCAGAAGATAATTAATGAATGAATGAATGTTAGTAAACACAGAAACATATGAGAAACTAGCTGTGTTAACTGCCTGAGTATCAATTAGTTTTACACAAAGACTTGTATTATGATGGGAGTTTAACCTTCTCAAATATAACTCAGGGTTTTCAAGGAAAGCAATGGCTGAGAAATTGATTGTGTTAAAAGGTACTTTGATGGTAATTAAGACTGTGTTTAGTTGATGTACTTTGTGTAGTGTTGTAAATGTCCAAATAAAAGGGTCATGTTTAGCACACCAGCATTTGAATGCCTTGTATTCCATTTTTTTGCACCCAACGGAATAAATAAACATTTTTTATGTTATTTGAGAGAAGTGACGAATAAGAAAGGCATTTTGTTTGGTCAACAAATCTGACACCTCATGAATGACAATGATTTTAAAAAGCTGCTGGATTTGATGTAGCGATAAAATGCAACATGTGATTAAAAATCCAATTCCTGCATTCACACTTGAAAAATAATTATTGGTACAGTTAATGATGAACAGGAGGAGTGCAAACAAAACTCAAAGGCAAAAAACTTTACTTTAAATGTAACTAATGCCACATATAAGATCTGAATGTGAATTAAAAACTATGTTTGGCTTTAGTTTTAATAGATTTACCATTTTTTAAGTAAGCTAAATTTGTATGGATCTATTAGATATAACTTTTTTTTTATAGATAACAGGGTTGGATTTTAAAACTCTTGTCTTCTTAGTGTGTATAGTTAACCAATAGGGAATTAGGAGTTAACAGGTAGGGATAAACAAGTTACAGCCAATGTCATAAATTTATTTGTTACATTATTTTGTATAAAAATATCTTCTCGAAAAATGTGAAATAAAACCAAAACATTAGTCATATATCTCTAAGGTGTGTGCCGAATAAGTGAAGATGAGTGTTGTTTTTGACTAGAAGCGACCTTGTATTAAGGATTGTTCCATGAATATAAATCAGATATCAGCTGCAAACCTGCTATTCCCATGTCCCGGTTTTACCTTCTATTTCCTTTTTTTATCTAAAAGAGGTAATTGCCTTCACTCACTACTTGCTGCAGATTGACTAAACTGTCAACTGTCGATTGATTTGCAACTCAAAAAGTCTTTCAACATGTACTCAATAATCATTGTGGTCATGATGATGAGCACAATGACATTTCTACTATTATAAGACTTCAGAAATACTAGGGAGAACTGAGCACTTCTTAAATGTATATCGACTTTCTACCCATAGCAGCATAGCCTCATCTTTGTTTGGAAAAGCCCTAAAAAGTGATGTCTTTTCTCAGATGCATAATTTTTTTAAATGACAAAGGTCCAAATTACAAGTAACTCACAATTCTTTGTTCTGAAGAGTCAAATTGTCAAGTCCAATATCTGGACACATTAACCTTAATATAGGACTTTTAGAAATCTTATCCGAGTGTCCAGATTAAGACAAAACACAGATTCTGATATTTTTAATATATGACACATTTCACTTTAATTATCTCTCATTGTAACTGAGTTCATCTAATTATGTTAGGCAAAAACATTAATATATAATATTATTAATACCATTATTAAATTATAATGGTAATAATTTTTAATAGTCTTACTCCTAAGGAAATGTAACTTTTGCAAATAAAGGTGATGATTCTGTGCATTCTGAACATAAATAAGAGTTGCCAGATACTGGAATTTTTGCTTTATATAGTAGTATAGTATTTATTTTTTTGTGTAATTGTTTATCAACTATATAAATAATATATTTACATTTTTAGGCTAGTGTAATATTAATAGTGTAATATTATTCCATTCGTCAATAAAAAAAAGGATTACACAATCATATTTTTGCCATAATCTCAAGAATGATTTCAGAAAAGTAGTTAGAAAGTATTATTACATCACACAGTAATGGAAAACGTGATGTAAATCAGTGAATTTCTTACACGAAATTATTTATTTCATTACATTCCTCTGAAATGTGAAGTGTAAAGGATGCATTTCAGTGCTCATTAAGACCTCACAAAAGCATGTTGCACATTCGGTAAAGCGTGTATGGTATTGTATTAAAAATTGAATCACAACAAAATGATGTTGTTATGAGTCCTGCTTAGCCCAGCGCAGCAAACCAGCTTAATGTCATGCTCTAATCCAGTTGCGCGTGTTTACAAAGTGAGTTTCAATTACACAAAATTGGGTTTTCCAGCTTTATTTAAATTAGTTTAGCATCACTCCAAGTAAATTTGCTTACCTGTGCAAGAAAACACTGATCAAGTCTTATTTTACTGTCAAGAGACCGGTCTTGGTGTAATGTAGAAAAATAAATGTACATTCATTATAGCACGGTAAACCAACAAGGAGCTAAATCAATTTTGGTTAAACGTTTCTGGATGCTCACATCAACATTTAGATAAAACATGACATCAGGACCACAAGGGGTGGAGCATACATCTTTGCTGATATAGAGAAATTAATTAGTTGTTCTCAACCAGCCTACATGTAATTAGCAGAGGAAATGTGTTTTTTAGTCCGTATTTCAACCAAATTACCTATATCAGTTCAAAATATTGTGTGTCATCTACGCCGTGTATCTCCCCAGCACCTGAAATGTTCTCCTCTGGATGAGCATAGGCAACCCCCTCTTCCCACGACCCTAGTATAGGATTACACAGAAGATAATAGATAGATGGCTTGATAGAGTTTACAATTACGTTTGCTTAAGCATTTTGTGTGAATTAGGGTAAATGATTTAACATTAGGGCGGCACTGTGGCTTAGTGGTTAGCACGTTCGCCTCTCAGCGCTAGGGATTCCCGGTTCGAATCCCCATCTGGGTGGAGTTTCCATGTTCTCCCTGTGTCTGCGTGGGTTTCCTCCGGGTTCTCCGGTTTCCTCCCACAGTCCAAAAACATGGATCAAGTTAATTGTGTTCTCAAAATTGCCCCGTTTAGAGTGTGTCTGTGTGAGTGAGTGTGTGCCCAGCGATGGATTGGCGCCCTGTCCTGGGTCTATCTGCCCAGCGCCCGAGATGTTCTCCCCTGGATGGGCATAGAGAACCCCACCGCGACCCTAATAGAGGATAAGCGGAAGATAATGAATGAATGAAAAGGATTTAACATTATTAAAGTCATCATAGATTACAGATATTTTTGTCATAGATAAAACAGCATTAACACTATCGTCATACAGTACATAAAGAACTGTTTCATATGATAAAATAAACATTTACAAGTACATTTAAAGTCATGCAATTGATTGTAGCTTACCTTATATGAGTTTTTATATTAAGAGCATGATGGTCTAATAGTTTGTACCATCAACTCACAGAAAGGTCGGAAGTTTCAATCTCCAATGGCTGGACAAGATCTAACATCATGTTAATCCCCACACACACACACACACCCACTAACCACACCCACACACATACACACACACACACAGATAAACAAACAATAAATGACACTATCACAATCATTTGTTGGCAAAGGCTATAATAGATTTCATACAAAAGACAAGTGGGCTGAAAGCTGAATGTTCTACCAGTGCTTTTGACTAGACCACCAAAATGGTAAGCGGGCTGTTACAGAAACTAAGCTTACAGGAAAAATCAAGCAGAGGTTCAGATACAGTAGATTTTACCTCACCAAAATTAGCCTAAAACAGAGGTGATGAACTACAGGTCCAAATGACAAGAAAGATCTAAAAGAAACGCAATTAACAAAGAGAAAAAGTTGGTAATGATAAGCAAAACAACTAAACAACTAAAATCAAATCAAACAACCAAAACAAGGCAAGATGTGGCAGCCTTAAAAAAATTAAACCATTGCAAATCACCAAATTAGCACCAAATTATTTTGTATCACAGTTCTCTACTACATTAAATTACAGTAAATACTGTATACTCAGTCATGTTCAAGAACATTAGGACCCCAGCACTTTTTTTCCCCAAAAACCATTACATCTTCCCTCCATTTTTTGATATTTAAATATTGCAACAGTTTTAAAGGTCAAGTATAATACATTAGAAATGGATTCGTTAAAATCACAGGCACCACTAAAACAATATTTTAAACGAAAAACCTTGAAAACAATAAATACAATCTGTGACTGTCATATTTTGCCCTTGCTTTTGGTCATGACTGTTTTTTAAAATTATTTATTTATTATAGATTTTAATTGATTATGCTACTATAGGGTGGCTTAGTGGTTAGCACGTTCGCCTCTCAGCGCTAGGGATTCCCGGTTCGAATCCCCATCTGGGTGGAGTTTCCATGTTCTCCCTGTGTCTGCGTGGGTTTCCTCCGGGTTCTCCGGTTTCCTCCCACAGTCCAAAAACATGGATCAAGTTAATTGAATTCTCAAAATTGCCCAATTTAGAGTGTGTATGTGTGAGTGAGTGTGTGCCCAGCGATGGATTGGCGCCCTGTCCTGGGTCTATCTGCCCGGCGCCCGAGGCGTTCTCCCCTGGATGGGCATGGGGGGCCCCACCGCGACCCTAATAGAGGATAAGCGGAAGATAATGAATGAATGAATGAATGCTACTATAGGGTGGCTTAGTGGTTAGCACGTTCGCCTCTCAGCGCTAGGGATTCCCGGTTCGAATCCCCATCTGGGTGGAGTTTCCATGTTCTCCCTGTGTCTGCGTGGGTTTCCTCCGGGTTCTCCGGTTTCCTCCCACAGTCCAAAAACATGGATCAAGTTAATTGAATTCTCAAAATTGCCCCCTATAGAGTGTGTCTGTGTGAGTGAGTGTGTGCCCAGCGATGGATTGGCGCCCTGTCCTGGG
>JAFMOD010001573.1:0-12186 GCA_019802435.1 Corydoras maculifer
AACCTGATGCACGCCGATGGCCTGGTGACCGTCACGCCGGCCAGCCTGGACGCCGAGACCTTCGTGGACGGCCAGAGGATCTCGGACACGGCGGTGCTGCGCAGCGGGATGACGCTGCAGTTTGGGGCCGCTCACGTCTTCAAATTCGTCGACCCCAGTTATGACCATGGGATGGTCAAGCGAGACCCCGGGGGCATGGTAAAGGGCAGACATAAATCTGGGTGAGTGGACGTTGTGGTCCAGAAGCGTTAAGATGCTTTGTTGGGTATTCTGGATCGAGGTTCTAAGAACTGTAATAGGACCATTGTACCCCAATCGAATAAAGGCGCCTCCTGTTGGCGTCACACCGGCATCAGCTGCCCTGCTGTGACTGACCGGATCACATTGGAGTTCAAAGCTTTGATCTCTCTCTCTCTCTCTCTCTCTCTCGTCTAAACTCTAAGTCTTTCTGTCTCTACAATGTCAACACGCAGTTAATACACTCTTGTTTGCGTTAGAGCTCAGTCTTTGATTTTGATGACTGTAGTGTCCGGTGTGTTTCCCTTTGGGTTGTCTGCTGCCATGGCAACTAGAGTTTCCTGCCTGTGAATGGGACAGGTGAGCGTGATGTGAGAGCTGCTGTAGTTTTTCTGTAACAGAGTGAATGGCGAGTTCAGTGACGGATGGCTGTCGGGTGGGCGGGCGGGCGGGGCGATGAGGGGAAAATTAGAGGCGGGAGAACGGGGTTATGGGAGGCCTCAGGCGTAGTGAAAGTCTATAATCTGATCAGTGAGGAATGGAGTGGGCGTGGCACCGCGGAGCGACTGGATGGCTGTGTTTGTGCTCGAGGCGAAGCGCTCTTCAGTTTTGGTCGATGATCTAGACGGCGTGGAGCAGCCGGCTGCGCTGGGTGCAAGCGCACAGCTTTTGGTGAGTGGAGGTCGAGGTTCTAATTCTTGTATAATCAGATCTGTAACTCTGTTGTGTTTACGCCGACTGATGTTGCTCCCGGTAACAAACTTTGTGTTCGCCTGTCAGGAGATTTAGTTTGCACTTTGAGGTTTTTGCAGCTTTAAAATAAAGAATTTAAAAAGTCTTTATCTGAAAAGGCTGTTTAAGGTCAAACCTGCTTTGGCTTCTGATTAAGTTTAGGGTTTATTTTATTTTACTTAAATTTTTAATTCATTTAATTCAGTGTCATTCATTTAGTTTAAACTCTTGTTTAGAACATTGCTTTCAAATTGCCGGGATAGCCCTCGGTTCTGCGAATCGATGAGAGCAGATCGTCTTTATTCGAGAACACTGAGACGCATTCGGAGTCGAGTTCTGCTTCAGTCGAGCCGGATTCCTTTATTTAACGCTAAACACGCACACTGTTTGTTTTTGGTGAAATGTTTCCATATGTCCCTGTCTGCAAAAAAAAAAAAAAAAAAAAGTGGGCCTTGTTATCACACGAAACACACGATGGCGCTCCGACGATTGACTGAGAACGGAGAACGGGACAGAACCGAGAGCGCTCTGCAGAACGTGCTGTCCTGCGGTGTCTTTAAAGCCGGTGGTGGAGTGTGTGTTGGTGGATGTGCTGAGTGATGTGGTGTGTGTGATGTGGGTGTGTATTCCGTGTGTTATAAACGCCGCGACTGTGCCCCACCCATATCTCCTTACTCGCGTGCGGCTCACGAGGCGGTGTGCGTTCCGTGAGGTCGCGGACCTCGTTCTGCTCGCGGCGACTCTGACTTTGGGCTGAAGCTCTTTCAAAGCTACCCGCCGACGTCGTCCGGTCACATGGTGTAAACAAACCCCATTTTTAAAATATTTTTTTGTCTTTGGATGTCTTTGTGTCCGATCAAACATCCGAGTTTTTATTTCAGAGAAACCGCTTTTAAAGGTCTGAGGCCCCGAGATGTGGACCGGGCCCGGGGCGGTCACCAGGCGTAACCGGACCCTGGCTTTTTTTACTTCCTCTCACTGATCTACGGCACTATTTAGTAGGGGTGCTGAAAAAAATAGATTCTTTAAAGAATCACGATTCTTAATCCTGGCAATTCTGAATCGATTCAAAAAAAAAAAATGCGTTTAAGGGTTATTTTCTGGCGCCCCCTCCCGGGAGTACTGCATATCGCATTACGTATCCGCTCGGCCACCGTACAGCAAGCTTGTTAACCGACTCCCGTTGTCTGAATGGAGTCAGGGAAGCATGGAGCAGGGGGAGACACCCCCTGTCGTCGTTAAGTGTCGTTTGGGTTTTAAAGCCAGAAAGCAGCTAAGCTAACCTAATACTGCCCATTTTAGTTACAGACTTTTATGCACAGTCCTATTTTTTGTATAAATATAAAACGATGATTTAAAAAAATAAGTAGGTACCTAAAAGTATTGTTTTAAATAAATGTTCTATTTGTTTACATTGTTGTTTCATCTTGTCAATCACAATCGAATCGTGACCTCAAAAATCGGAATCGAATGGAATGGCCAGACACTGAGAGATTCGCACCCCTACCATTTAGTGATCCAGCTGAATTCAGCACTTTGGGGCTGAAGGGGGTTGCGCCGAACCCTAACCCCGTTCAAAGTCCAAACTTCTGCACAGGCCACGACGCTTAAGTTGTTTTGCTAAAGACAGATTAAGGAACTATTGGGTGTTTACAGAAGCGTTATTAGAACGGGTAACGTTCTCTTTGACGCTATTAGAAAATATAATTATATATATCTGCAGCAGCGAGTCGGTCGTCTGGCGGGGATTTAACAGCATGCACTTTGTGTTCTGATAGAAGCGTCCCTGAGACGACGTTTGACCTCCACGGAGACATCCACAGTGGCAGTGCGCTACCCACCAGCAAGGTACAGGCCCCGAGTCTGCCGCTGTGTAGAAAAGCAGGAGAGTCACGGACTCTGCGTTAACTGTGGGTTCTTCTGTGTTCCGCTGCAGAGTTCGGGGAAGCTGGAGATGGACCGCATGAGTGTGAACGACAGAGGGATGGTGAAGCCCATGATACGGCCAGAGCAGCAGGACTTCAACAAGAGCGACGGAAGGTCAGCGCAGACGCTTTACAAACCAATTGTCCGCTGGGATTTTTACGTTTCTCGGGGACTAGATGCAAAATCGGGTGGGGAGTGAACACTTTTGGACTTTCAAGTAATTGAGAACACCGGCCGCATGGTGGCTTAGTGGTTTCGCACGTCCGCCTCTCAGCTCTAGGGATTCCCAGTTCGAATCCCCATCTGGGTGGAGTTTCCATGTTCTCCCCGTGTCCGCGTGGGTTTCCTCCGGTTTCCTCCCACAGTCCAAAAACATGGCTCAAGTCAATTGAGTTCTCCAAATTACCCCGTGTAAGTGAGTGTGTGCCCAGCGATAGATTGCCCCCTCCTGTCCTGGGTGTATCTGGCCAGCGCCAGAAACGTTCTCCCCTGGATGGGCATGGGGATCCCCCCCGCGACCCTAATATAGGACAAAGCGGAAGATAATGAATGAATATAAGTACACTTGATGAAGTCAGTTTGAGTGTTGAGGGTATGAAACCAGAACCAAACCCTGATCATATAAACCCATGTCACCTGACTCCTCTGAGCCCTGCTCCTGCTCCTCTCATTTATAATGTAAAGGTGTAACACACACACACACACACACTCCTGCTGTACACGAGCATCACAGTTGTTTAGCTACTGCATCACAAGGTTGCCCCCAAACTGCCCCCGCTGATTTTTATCAAGCGAGGTTCCTCTGACTGAATGGGAGTCAGACCGTTCTGATTAAAGCTCGGCGTTCCGGATGTTCTCCGAACGGGGCGGAGCCGCAGGACTGGAGCGCTGTTTGTCTATGGACAGCGGGGTGAACGCGCCGTACGTCAGCTGGTTCACCTTGCACGTTCTCTCTCCTCACAGGATCCACGACGGGCCCGAGCTCACACTGCCGGCCAGCATCGAGTTCCGGGAGAACTGTGAGTACGCACACACACTTGAGCGATCCACACACCCAAGCGATCCACACACCCCGTTCCACTTGTGAGTGACGTGGACGACATGCTTGGGTCCACCCCGGCACCAATGCGCCTCATTAACAGACCTGCAGCCTGTTTTCTAAATAATGTAGAATGTGACATCACAGTGGAGCCATCATTTGGAAGTGAACGACCGCGTTCCAAACACAAGGTGGCGACATTGTGCAGAAAGTTTTTTTTGTGATTTTTAGAGTCGTACACCGATTGGATGCTTTAGGTGAATAACTATAGGACTCAAATTGTTTACCTCACACGGTGTTGATGGTGCGGCGTCAGCATTGAGGAGTGTGCCAGGTTCGAGTTCACGCCGTGACCCCGCCGAGGTTCGCCGTGTGAACCCGCACCGCTTATTCATCTTCACGTCTCCTTTCAAGTCTAAGAACAATCATGTTTTGCCTCGCAATCGGAATGTCGGAGATTGAGGGGAAGTCCTTCATCTCGGATAAAAATCTGTGATTTTGTCGCCCGTATCCCATTTATTTCCAAAACTTCAAAACTCCAAATGCCCCGGAGGCAGGAGAACCGATGAGGTGACTAACCGATAACCCTTTATTGAGTTCGGTCCTCTCGTCCTCCAGCCGAGGATGCCTTTCTGTCGGCCATCATCAACTACACCAACAGCTCCACCGTGCACTTCAAGCTGTCGCCCACCTATGTGCTCTACATGACCTGCCGCTACGTCCTGTCCAGCCAGTACCGTCCTGACATCAGTCCGTCGGAGCGCACGCACAAGGTCATCGCCATCGTCAACAAGATGGTGAGCATGATGGAGGGGGTCATCCAGGTAAGAGATCATCATCCACTCTCCCGAATTTAATCTGTAGTTTACAATAAATACACAGGTTTCCTCTTAATCCACGCAGACCTGAGATTTAAGACAGATAGCCTGACCCCCTGACCCCCACTGAGTTACCACCCCCCCCCCACCTCCACCCCTGTCCCAGTATAACGGTCTATATAAGGGGAAGCTTGTGTACGTCTCGTTTTAGACAGAGCATCTAACTTTAATGGCGCCGATCCCGCAGACGCGTTAATCTCGGCTCTAATCTGACGTCTCTGTTCGGGATTAGAGCTGAGATTAACTTTAATCCTGTGTGCTGTAGCTGTAGCAGCGACTCCTGTAGGTGTAGCATTTCAGGCATGGCTTACATCACACATACTTTCAGGAAACCCATAGTCCTGGGATGTTTTGTGTGTGTGTGTGTGTGTGTCTGTGTCTCTGTCTCTGTCTTAATGTTTAGAAACGTCAAGTCACATGGCTCTGTGATTTCATGCCAGATAAATAAAGCCTAGCCACTCTAGGATTATTTGTCCTGTGGCTTCATCTGCCGGTGTTGTAGGTGGCCGATCCAGCTGTGTGCACCGTGCACCACATGTGCGGAGCCGGGAAATCTGGAGCGTAACGGACCTGTTTTACTTTTCCGGATCGTTTGAGGGAGCGCCCCGTAACCCATAGTTACGAGTTAAAATATTGAGTCATGTTGTATTTCCACCTCAGTTTGTATCTTTTACTCCATTTTCTAATAATAAGAACACAGGTCGCATTCAGATGGCCGATCCGATTCTCAGCACTGCTGCAGTGACACTGATGTGGTGGTGGTTCTGAGAATGATATACCACCCAGAACAGTTAGATACCTGCATTTATACGCTGTAAATCGTATAAATCGTTTGTATAGCTGTAAAGTATCCACGTGCTTCTTAAGCACCGCCCCCTTCCCCACTCCCCCCGTCATGTCCTTCTACATGTCCCTATTGGCTCACGCTCATTTTGAACTCATTTTGGATGTGCCGTAGGTAGAGAACTCATTCGAGATGAGTTGTGTATGTGTGTGTGTGTGTGTTTACAAACTGTGTCCATGCCATAGCTGTTGACGACGGTCTCTCTCTCTGTCCTGTCGATTGTCCGTCCCCCTCCTCCTCCTCCTCCTTCTCCTCCTCTTTCTGCAGGAGATTGCTGAAGGTGATCAGGTAGGCGACTGTAATGCCAGGGAGGGCTGCCTTTATCTCTACCTCTCTTCCTGTCTCCCCTCCTCAGTTGGCTTGGCTTAGTCCTCCATGCCCCTCCACCTCTCTCTCTCTCTCTCTCTCTCTCTCTCTCTCTCTCTCTCTCTCTCTCTCTCTCTCTGCCCCCCCCCCAATAACCCAACCAACCTTAAAGAACTTGGCAAATAATTGCAAGCTGGCCTCTGTTTTTAAAACAAAAAAACAAAAACAACAACCAACTTAACCCTCATTCAGCTTCACATCGGACCATGTGACACTAAACGCCGACGAGCGTCGACTCAGCATTAATTCTGACATCTCCATGTCCCCCCTGCTTCTTGGATGCAAGACGAGCTCGTGTTCATTCGCTATGTTTTGTGTTTTAACACCATCGTACTTCTGGATGCATTCTGTGGCTGAAATCAGAAGTCCTCGGAGGGGGGAGGGTGTTCCGTCGTCGAGGGGGGGATACGTGCGGTATACACAAGCTCCAGATCCGGGGTGCGTCTGGGCCGTGTGTATTCTTCTCTGAGGGATGGGGACGTTGGAACTCCTCAGCAACCAGACGCTGATCGGTTGAGAGATCACTCCAGTGGTTTAGGATCTAAGAGGGATCTCCACCTTCTGAGGTGTAGCCCTAATCAGGCGACTAGTTCCGCCGTCGTGGCTCCCCGACTCACGACTCACTGTAATTCCAGAGGTGCAGCCATCTCAGAGCGGCTTCATCACACAGGGAGCCTTGGTCCTGTTCGGGTTCTTCTGGCAAAATGTTCAGCAGAACCTTCACCACAGACACGGTGAAGGCCTCAAAACCACTTGAGTTTTTCCTCAACTCCCTTTCCAGGGCTCCATCATCTCATTTCTCCATCACCTTCTGGCTTTGCATCTCAACTCTAATTGAAAAACGTCAAACCTTTGGTTCTAGCCGGTTCTTCCGCTGTGGTCCGTCAGGGTCTGGTTGTCAGGGGAGTGGGGCGGGTCAGTCTGTCCGGGGACTGCTGCTGCTGCTGCCGCTGCTGCTTCTTCTTGTGGCTGTGAGAACCCTTTCTCCCGGGTCCTGGCCTCTCGCCGTGATGTCCTCTGACGCGCCCCCCCCCCTCTATTTCACAGAAGCAGAAGAACATCGCCGGCGCACTGGCATTCTGGATGGCCAACGCCTCTGAGCTGCTGAACTTCATCAAGCAGGACAAAGACCTGAGCCGTATCACGCTGGACGCTCAGGACGTCCTCGCTCACCTCGTCCAGCTGGCCTTCAAGTGAGAACGGGATCGTGAACTCATAAATAACATTTAGACCATCTGCTCATCACAAGGGGGCTCATAATAAATAAAAAGAAGTATTTAATTTGTACTTTCTATTAATATAGGGATTGTAAAAGGCTGTAACGAATCAATATTTAATTCTATCACTCTTATTGTCATTTTTTAATGCATTGGAAGGAGGCTGTAATTAAGCTTTTTTTGGCTGTAATTAAGCTTAAACGCTTCAGACTGCACAAAACAACACGTTTAACTCGCAAAAAAATGAACCAGCCTCATTAAATATGCCGTTTTTTTTTTTTTTTGTTTTTTTTTTTGCTAAAAGATTCTGTTTCCTGAATATTTGCTTGCCTGCCTTGCTCATAATTAAATGAGATTAAACCTAGTTGTCTGAGATCAAAGCCGGAACGTTAATTGCTTAATAACAAAGATGAAAGCGGCGACTTGAACCCGGGTTTGAATGAACCTGGGTTTAAATGAACCCTATAAGTACAGACTTCACGATGCTCGGCTCTGAATAGCGTGCGGCCACGAGCCTTCATTTCAAAACGAATCATTCAGAGCCTTTTATTCCGTAATTGCTTTGTTTATACTATTTTCCCGTCACGCGGCGTCGTAATCGGCAGGTTTCCCCCAAATCCATTCCCAATTTTCACTCCGTTCAACCTTTTTAAATCTTTTATAAATAGAAATCTTCAGACGTGTGTGTGGATTCAGTATTATAAAATGGAAGTGGGAGGAATCGGGCAGTGTAAATAAAGTTTATGGTGGTTTTGTGCCTCTTGGAGAATGTGCTTTATTGTCTTGGCAGTGGCGCCGCTCTTCTTTTGTTTGGAGTCGTGTGCAGTGAGGGCAGAATTCCTCATGGAGGTGCTGGTTTCAGATGCTCGTCTTAAATGTGTTTATATTTTTTTCCTACTAGATATTTGGTTCACTGTCTGCAGTCTGACCTGAACAACTACATGTCGGCGTTTCTGGACGACCCCGAGGAGCAAAACCAACAGAGGCCGAAAATTGGTGAGGCGTTCGCTTTTGTAATGAGGGTTTTAAGGACGTTATTAAACCTGATTTTAATATGTGTTCATGTTGAGCACCTTGTTCTTACCTTCAAATGAGTTTGTAAATGAGTCTTTTGTATGGACGTTCTTAACGAAGTGATAAATGAAGTGCAACCTGGACGTCCATTCCAACCTCCACCATGCAGGACGATGCTGAATCGTCCATCCATCCATCCATTATCTTCCTCTCTATCCTCTACTAGGGTCGCGGGGGGGTTCCCCATGCCCACCCAGGGAAGAACGTCTCGAGCACTGGGCAGATAGACCCAGGACAGGGCGCCAATCTATCGCTGGGCACACACTCACACACACACTCTATATGGGACAATTTGGAGAACTCAATTGACTTGATTCAAGTTTGGACTGTGGGAGGAAACCGGAGAACCCGGAGGAAACCCACGCGGACACAGGAAGAACATGGAAACTCCAACCAGATTGGGATTCGACCGGGAATCCCTACCGCTGAGAGGAGAACATGCTAAACCACTAAGCCACCGTGCCGCCCTGCTGAATCATCATTTCAAGAAATCTGAGGACATTCATATGTTGGACGCATGAGACAAAAAACCCGCGTGTTTATTATAATGACGATGGAACATGAGTGTGCTCCTGCAATCAGTACTCCTTTGCTCCCTCACCTGTCTGTGGTTCCTCCACACTGGTGGGAAATGCTCGAATCTCGACATTCCGCCGAGTCGGGGTGGGCGAAGCCCCCACGTCTGTGACCTGGTGTCTCTGTGTCCGAACAGAGGACGTGCTGCACACCCTGACCGGAGCCATGTCGCTGCTGCGGCGCTGCCGGGTGAACGCCGCCCTTACCATCCAGCTCTTCTCCCAGCTCTTCCA
Source organism: Corydoras maculifer (assembly GCA_019802435.1). NCBI lineage: Eukaryota > Metazoa > Chordata > Actinopteri > Siluriformes > Callichthyidae > Corydoras > Corydoras maculifer. The sequence continues at coordinate 9,123 of JAFMOD010001573.1, forward strand.
CTTCATCAACATGTGGCTGTTCAACAAGCTGGTGACCGAGTCGGACTCCGGCCTGTGCTCGCACTACTGGGGTGCCATCCTGCGCCAGCAGCTCAGCCACATCGAAGCCTGGGCTGAGAAGCAGGGTCTGGAGCTGGCCGCCGACTGCCACCTCAGTCGCATCGTGCAGGTACCTTTTCATTTCTCACCGCAAAGGCGTCGAACCTTTTGCCGACGTGTTTCGTTCTTCATCGCCGTTATCTCGTATTTCAGGCCACGACGTTGTTAACCATGGATAAGTACTCCATGCCGGATGTTCAGAACATCAACAACACCTGCTTCAAGCTCAACTCCCTGCAGCTCAACGCCCTGCTGAGCAACTACCACTGCGCCCCCGACGAGCCGTACATCCCCCCGGTGAGGCGCGTCGCTCACAAAACACACACTCTCTCCACCCGCGGCACCCCTGAGGCTCAATCACGGCTGCTCATCAGGCTGAGATTGCCCTTTTTTCCTCCTTTCACTCACAAAATTTGCAGAGAGGCGAGGTGTCTATTGCATCTCCAGGGTTTTAGTATTCATTCATTCATTCATTCATTATCTTCCGCTTTATCCTCTATTAGGGTTGCAGTGGGGTTCCCCATGCCCATCCAGGGGAGAATGTTTCAGGCCCTGGGCAGATACACCCAGGACAGGGCGCCAATCCATCGCTGGGCACACACTCACTCACACACTCACTCACACAGACACACTCTGTATGGGGCAATTTGGAGAACTGAATTGACTTGATTCATGTGTTTGGACTGTGGGAGGAAACCCGGAGAACCCGGAGGAAACCCACGCGAACAGGGGGAGAATATGGAAACTCCACCCAGATGGGGATTCGAATCGGGAATCCCTAGCGCTGACAGGTAAACGTGCAAAACCACTAAGCCACCGTGCCACCTGGTTTCAGTATTATATAAATCAAAAAACTTGACTTTTCCACCTGATAATGTCGATTTCAAACACCTGAAATACTGATACCCCTGTGTTTACGTCACATAGAGCTTTGTTTAATGTACAAACATCGGCCACCTTAAAGTGCGAGTATGGCTTTAATTTGCCACCGTTGCTCTAAATTCAGTTTTTAGTATTTTTTTAAAAACCGAACGTTCTTGTTGTGTTCCACCTCTTCGTCGTGCCAACGCCGTGCGCTCGCCCCGCAGGAGCTGATCGATCACGTGGTGGCGGTGGCCGAGAACACGGCGGACGAGCTGGCGCGCAGCGACGGCCGGGAGGTCCAGCTGGAGGAGGACCCCGACCTGCAGCTGCCCTTCCTGCTGCCAGAGGACGGGTACTCCTGCGACGTGGTGCGCAACATTCCCAACGGCTTCCAGGAGTTCCTGGACCCGCTATGTCAGAGAGGTGAAGGGGGAGGGACGGGACCTTCGTATGCCTTATAATTCATGTTTACCAAATCTAAACGGCTATCAGGTTGAAGGCCGGTTGTGATTGGTACGTGCGTTGTTTGTCCGGCGGGATGTGGCCGCTCAGTGTCACGCCGGTTTCGGACTCGGGGGCGTGTGGGACTGTAAACGTGGCACATCCAGGGATCCGGTACTAAAATGCCCGGTCTCCATCCGCAGGGTTCTGCCGCCTCATCCAGCATCCTCGCTCTCCCGGGATGTGGACCATCTACTTCGAGGGGGCCGACTGCGACAGCCATTTTTCCGCCGACAATTCCGACATGGTAGGTTCTGCCGAGGGCCGAAGGTCGAATTGGTGATGAGAACAATCGCGGTTGCAGCCTGTTTGACTGGTTACCACGGGAACCGATGCGGGTTAGGGGTTCAGGTTGCAGGAGGCAAAAATGCGCCGATAATTCAACCGTGCAGAAGTACAGCAAACGCAGAAACTGCTGAATAAGCAGTTTTAACTTTTAAGAACACGCCTTCTTTATCCTGTACCTGTAGCCCCTCTGCCCCGCCCCGTCCCGGCGTGTCCTCCGATTTAAAGATGCACTTCACCGATGGAACGCAAAGCAGGAGCGTCGAGCTTGTGGGAGCATCGCAGACCCACCTCAGAGTGTTGGATCAGCGCGTGAGCGTCGAAGCCGTCCCACCACAGAGGGATAATTAGTACCCCGAGTCGGGTGGGGGGGGCGACTGTAAATGATGGCTTTCTGCTCACCCTAATCACATAAAGGCTCTGAATGAGTGCACGGTCCCTGTAATCGCTCTGTTTTTACTGCTCTGTGCCTCTAAACGGAGGGCGGGCCACCAGACGGTAGCCCAGCGCCGTTGAGCTGCTGATTTAACACGCTGTGGTCTGGTGCCAGACAGCCCCGCCCCCGCGAGTGGTTAGCGAGAGAGAGAGTTAGATATATAAGTGTGAGAGATATTAATATTAATAAAACTACTTCATTAAACTAAAGGCTGCATAAGCACGATGATGTCACAGATGATTTAAAGTCACTTTATTTACTCGACTTCAATACGAGAACCTCAAAGCCACCCAGTTTGCGTCGCATGTTATTGTACCCCACTCCCAGTTCCCAACCTCAGGGAGAAATGTGCAGCGGGAACCCCTCCTGGAACCGTGTGGTTCTCATTAATAAGGGTTGGTCCCTGCGGTTGCTCTGTACTCTGTGAGCGGTTGTGGGAGTGCTTTTTTTTTTTTTTTTTTTTTTTTTTTTTTTTTTTTTTTTTTTTTTTTTTTTTTTTTTTTTTTTTTTTTTTTTTTTTTTTTTTTTTTTTTTGGTCCTCCCACTCTCCTGGCCCTCGTGGAAACGAGCCCACTGAGGCCCTGGGCTGTCTGGATCTGACGCATGTGGCTTTCATTCTTGATTGCGCTCCAGCAGCCACCGTTTCTCTTTGCGGTCGGCGTGGCTCGGCTGAAGCTCCACGCCGTTCGATGCCTCCCCTTCAGCACGGCCAGTCGGCTGCGGGGCCAGACACCAGACGCCGCTCTCAGACCGGGGTCCTGCTCGCTAACGCCGCTGTTTGCTCTCTTTTTAGCCAATGAGGAAGGAACCTGAAGTCGTGACCGTCACCTTAAAGAAGCACAATGGCATGGGCCTCAGCATCGTCGCCGCCAAGGTAAG
>JAFMOD010001573.1:17853-32854 GCA_019802435.1 Corydoras maculifer
TATAAAATAGGCACAGTGGCTTAGTGGTGGAACGTTCGCCTCTCAGCACTAGGGATTTCCGGTTCGAATCCCCATCTGGGTGGAGTTTCCATGTTCTCCCCGTGTCTGTGTGGGTTTCCTCCGGGTTCTCCGGTTTCCTCCCACAGTCCAAAAACATGGTTTAAGTCAATTGAATTCTCCAAATTGCCCCATATAGAGTGTGTATGTGTGCGTGTCTGTGTGAGTGAGTGTGTGCCCAGCGATAGATTGGCGCACTGTCCTGGGTGTATCTGCCCAGCGCCCAAAACGTTCTACCCTGGATGGGCATGGGGAACCCCACCGCGACCCTAATTGAGGATTTTTATATGTAAATATATATATATATATATATATATATATATATATATATATATATATATATATATATATATATATATATATATAAATTAAATGTATGTGTGTATACATACAAAAGCTACAGGACTCAGGGAGCTTGGTGATGCAGTACTTTACACTCCTGTGACAAAAGTCCAGGGATAATACTGCCTCACTGTGTCTTTTTGAGTCTCATGGCCTTTTTAAAGCTTGATCAGTCTCATGTAGGTGTAATATGTGAAGACAGGGTTCCGTCATGACTGGGATGACAACAGCCGACAGAGCCGACAGGAAGATGGCGATAGTGCTGTAGGTTCGGGGGTCTCGTTTTGGGTCCAGCACACTGCTTCTTGTCCCGCCATTTTGCAAATGCATCGATGCTTATAAGTCGTAAAAGATTTTATACACAGTCGAGACTCTTGAGACGAGGGTGGGTTAATAGTAGCTTTGCTGTTGGGAAGAATTGGAGGCCTCGGCAGGGAAATGCTCGGGTGGGCACAAGGCTGCTAGTGCAAATATTAGTACAGGTGCTTTTGTGTAACTCTGGGATGTTGCTGCTCGGGAACTGTTCCTTCAACTTCAGATTAATCCGGGGTTTGGAAAATCGTTTGCTTACGGTTCTGCTGGACTGCGGCGCTTCTGACCCACCACAGCGATCTTATGGAGGTGTGGCGGTGCTTCAGGTGTTCTTCAGTGGAATATTTTGTTTAGAACTTAGGTGTGTTAGAAGATGAGAGACCATGGTGAGACCCCGTGTTGAGTCTCTCTGTTTGAGAACATCTTCTAAACACTATCGGTTCATTTGCTTGGTAGGTTTCACCGTTCTATGCTCTTAACACGCTTTGGATTCAGGTTTTGGTTTTCTGAGCAGCTGTGTAATTGCACCCACATGTCTGAATTCACACTTGGATGGGAAGCTGTGGAGAGAGCCACACCATGCAGGAAGCAATCTTATGAACTCAATAAAACACAGAAGCATTCGCAGTGTGAATCGTCTGTGGTTTGGGTTCCATGTGGTTCTGTTTGGGTCAGATCTCAGTGGAGCCTCTGATAAGCGGACGGCGGAACCTGTGACCGGTGAATATCACACACTACATTAAAAAAAAAGTCTGCAGTTGGTCAACAGAACCTCGTCCTTCAGCCTTATCACAGCCTTTGAAGGTTCCCTGATTACGTTCTGGAGTTCATAAATATAACTGTTCTCAGTTCAGTTCCTGAGCGCTGTGCGATCCAGACGTTTTCACCAATCACAGTCCCGGTTCTACTGCAGACTAAACTGTTGGTGTTTGTTCTCCTGGTGTTCACTTCGGAACCTCGGATACATTCTTTCCACTGCGTGGTGCTTTGAAGAGCAGACGCCGTTTTGCTTTGAACTCCGTTTGATCTTTATAAACATCGCCCGACTTACCGCCCGACTCCTGCTGGTTCCGTATATAGAACGGGGGTGGGGTTCTGCGTTTTTTTTTTTTTTAAAGTCGTGGGATTCGATGACCTTCCATCGAATGATGACGACGATGATGATGATGAGTTTAGTGTAAATATTCAAAGAATGTCGGACCTGCCGTCATGTTTCAGGACATTCAGGTCATTAAGTTCAGGATGTTGTATGTTTTCAAATCCACTTTGAAGTTATTAAGCTGCGTTACCTACATACACAGTACCGGTCCGAAGTTTAGACACGCCCCCTTTTCCCTTTCTGCTCCACCACTTATTGTCCATTTCCACGTCCTGTAAAGCTGGACTTTGTAGTTCTACGCTTCCAGACTGTAGTCAATCTGTTTGTACATACTGTGTACTCTGTTCTCAGATGTTAGTGTTCTGTGAAAAGGCACCCCCCCCCCCTCCACCGACACCCGCATCATTTAATAAAACCACTGACCTGAAGCTTGGACGTTCGATGTGTTTATCCGGCCCGTGCTGCTGGAGCTTAATGCTGGATGATGTTCAGCTGTGGTTTCATAAAAAAGAAAACGCCAATCCCAAATTCCAGATCGTTTAAAAGCATTCCTGCGCTGAACTGAGTGAAACTACACAAACACGCCGACGAGGGAAAATCCATCCACACTAATGATCCTGAAATGTTTAACGGACGGGGGACGGGCGGACGGGGTGTGAGGGCTGCTCTGCAGAGTTCACGTGCCTGCGCGCCATCACTGCGATGGAACGGTCCTGTTTAATTTGGGGTCGCAGGTCATCTGCATTATTTCCTCTTAAGCTTCGATATAAACACTGTTTGCTTGTGAGCCTGACATAAGCCTACCTGAGGGTCTATATTCTTGTCCTAACTATCCATCCATCCATTATCTTTGTCTTTATTCTGTACTAGGGTTCACTAATGCCCATCCAGGGGAGAACGTTTCAGGTGCTGGGCAGATACACCCAGGACAGGCTGCCGTGGTCTTCACTAATGACACTAAAGTAAAAGCATGACCCCTCCATGCGCCGACTCGGCGTCTTCCTGCTGAAACGCTCTGATGTTCCTGTCTGGCTGAAGCGCTTAGTGTAGTTACAGGATGCTGTCGAATTTGGGGCTGAATGACGTGTCCTGCATTGGCATCATTGTGTTTTGGGTTCTTGGAGGACGATGACTTCCCCTTTTGGGTCCTCTGGAATGTCGTCAGGAGTGAGGGAGCATAATGACTTCGAGTTGTTTATGAATTGGAGAAAGTGGAGTGATGGCTGTTCCTTTTTTTTGGATTGTGTTATTTATAATTTATAGTTATGTGTTCGTTGACATTAAAGCATATTTGCATATCCACGTATATCCATTTTGATGTATTTGGTATTTATATATTTATGTAATAAGTCTTTGTGCATGTGTTATTCTGCAAATAATATTAATAGTAATACTGCGGGGGCGGGCGGGAGGGTGGAGGGCTGTTCCGAGGTCTTTATCAAAACGCTGTTGCGTGCGTATCCCAGGCGGATTCCATTACAGCCTGATCCCAGTTTATTTTCCTCATAACCGCCATCATCTTACCCGCACAGATCCTGTGTTCTGCGCAGGACCCTCCACCTCCAGACAATAAACCGCCGTTGGTTTTCCCACTCGTTTTCCGCCGATTCACCTTTAATCCCCGCCGCAGCACCACGCCTGCAGGCACGGACCCCTGAGAAACGTATTCTGCAGATCAAAGGCGCTCAGGCGCTTCACTCGTTCCTCAGACTCTGACTCTGGAAGCAGGTTCAGAACGGCGTCCATTACGTTTAAGATCTGAAGAATTAAACAGCATTCCAGCCGACGGACATGGAGCCGGCCGACTGTGAGTTCCACGAAACCGTAGCGCACAATGAAGGGTCTTAGGGTCGATCTCTGGTCCTGAGTTGATGGGGGGGGGTACACTTGCTGAAGCAGGCAGAGGTTGGGGGTGCAGTAGGCTGCTGTGGTGGGGATGACATCAGCAGATCAGTGACTGGATTTGGAACAATACCAGGCTTGTATGATGCTGCTGATGATGATGATGGCTGGTTCGTCTCTGTGACTTTCTGTTTTTTGGGGTAAATGGATTTCATTTATGACCCACATTCCTTTCTCTGCCGAGGAACGCAGACTTATGTCTCCACCACAACAGCTCGTGTCATTCGCTGGTTAATGAGAGCGAGAGCAACATCCTTTTTTTTTTTTCCTGCGTTTATAAACCAGAGCATCTTTCTTTGTGCTTCATCAGGGTGCTGGTCAGGAGAAGCTCGGCATTTACGTCAAGTCTGTCGTTAAAGGAGGAGCTGCAGACATGGTGAGAGTGATGTTCTGATATTCAAGGAACCAAACTCTACAAATCCACACACACACACACACACACGTACATATATATATATATATATATATATATATATATATATATATATATATATATGTATGTATGTATGTATGTATGTGTGTGTGTGTGTGTGGATTTGTAGAGTTTGGATATGTGTGTGTGTGTGTGTGTGTGTGTATATATGTATGTGTGTATATGTATATGTGTGTGTGTGTGTGTGTGTGTGTGTATACATTTATATGTATATATGTGTGTGTATACTTCAGGATGGGCGTCTTGCTGCCGGTGATCAGTTACTCAGCGTTGATGGGCGGAGTCTGGTTGGACTCTCTCAAGAGCGGTAATTATCTAAATTTACTTTTTTTTTTTTAATTACTTTACATTAATTTATTTTAATTGCTTCCTTCTTCCAAAATGTGGGACACGATCAGCGTCAAAACTCCCATCCCATCGTCGTTTTGCCGCCCGTTCACGGAGCGTAGTGCAGCTTACGAGTCAGTGCGATTAGATCCCCCCCCACCGCTCTGTGGTCCATTTGAAGATTGCGTTAATGCCTCCGCTGTCCGGCGCTCTGTGCTTCAGCCGCCCGCTGGTATGCCGTGTTTGGTCCGAAAACGTTTTTCGGTTCGAGAATTTTTATACTTAACTCCCAATAAAGTGTAATTGTGTAATTGAGTCTGTAATTACCCGAGCGCTGCGGATCTCCTCCGTTTAAGGGGAGTTGTTTTCAGAGTATGAACATTGTTTGTGCTGAATGGAACGTCAGTGGCCGCTCCAGCTGTTCCGGGGCTGGTTCCTGAGCCGTGTCCTACATTCAGACTTTAGCAAACCACAGAGTCGTTCTGATGGAGTGTTTTCGTCGAGCTCTCGGTTGGATGTGCTGCTGGATGTTTTGTTGGATGCCGTTTCTGTCTTAATAAAAAAAAATTAAAATACAGAGTTCTAAGAGCGTTTGTTTTGTGCCACAGGGCAGCCGAGCTGATGACGCGCACGGGCTCAGTGGTGACACTGGAGGTGGCCAAGCAGGGGGCAATTTACCACGGACTGGCCACGCTGCTCAACCAGCCCTCTCCCATGATGCAACGCGGTAAGAGTCCACATTGTACTGAAGCTTGATTCATTTTCTTATGTGTTTGTCCGCCTTTCAGTGCCAGGGTGTCGGGTTTGAAACCCGAGCAGATTTCCATGTCCTCCCCATGTCCGCATGGGTTTCCTCCGGGTTCTCCGGTTTACTCTCACAGTCCAAAAACATGGATTCAAGGTAAATTGACTGCTCTGAATTGCCCCTATATAATGTGTGTGTGTGTGTCTCTCTCTCTTTTCACAGCGTCAGATCGAGGTCGTGGAGACAAAGGCAAAACCAGACCGAAGAGCGAGGGCTTCGAACTCTATAACAACTCCGTTCAGAACGGTTCTCCGGAGAGTCCACCAGGGGGCTGGGACACCTACCCAGAGCAAAAGAGGGAGGACCGACTCTTAAAGAACCGCGTGGACCACCGTTCCAGTCCCAACGTGGCCAGTGAGTGCGACAGTGTGATGGGGAGGGGGGTGGGTTATATTTGGGATCGATCACTATGCTATTGGTTCTCATTTTTTTAAAAACTTTCACCGCAGATCAAGCTCAGAGTCCAGGCGGCAAACCGGTGTATCCCGGAGCGCCAGGGAAGATCACTTCTGTCTCCACAGGCAACCTCTGTCCTGAGGTCAGTTTGCTTCTGTGGATCCCCTCCTCCAGCAGGTTTGTTCTCCACATCGTACGACTTAAACCCTGTCTGTCTGCAGGATGAGCCGTCCCCACCGCGTCCCGAAGCCTATCCCATCCCCACTCAGACGTATCCTAGGGACTACTTCACCTTCCCGGCTTCGAAATCGCAGGACAGGATGGGACCGGGTCCGGGACAGCCATGGCAAAACAACGAACCGGAGCCTCTGCCGCCGATGGACAACCACCACCATGGCAACATGTCCATTCAGGTTTCGAGTTTATTTCAGATATACGTGCATTATTTTCAATGCTACCTGTAGTCTGTTGACCAGAAGGTTTACTTTCTCACCAGAGGGTGGCGCGGTCTCAGGAGGAGCTGTGCGACCTGCCGGCCCGATACCCAGGCGAGCGCGGCCGCCAGCAGGACCTGCTCCACCTGCAGCATCAGCAGCGCGAGATGGAGTACCAGCGGCCCGGCGAGCACTGGAACCACCACGTCTCCTCCTCGGTGGAGTCCAGCACCTCCAGCCAGGAGCAGCTCAACTTCTCCAATTCGTCCATCAAGTCCCAGGGCAACCACAAGAGCTCAGCCGGCCGGTGGAAGACCCCGGGCGTGCCCCCGCCGGCGCCAGTGGGCGCGTCGCAGCCCAGCCGCACGGACCTCCTGCCGCCGCCCCCTCCCCCGCCTCCGACTCACTACGATTTCGACCCACAGGTCGACCTGCCGCTCCCGCCGCCGCCGTCGGCCGTCCAACAGCAGGCCGCTGCCGCGGACAGGAAGAAGCGGGAGGAGCAGCAGCGCTGGTATGAGAAGGAGAAAGCCCGGCTTGAGGAGGAGCGCGAGAGGAAGAGACGGGAGCAGGAGAGGAAACTCGGGCAGATTCGCAACCCGGCCGTGCCTCCTCCCGCCGCCCTCCACAACAGCAACTCGCACCAGCAGATGCCTCCTCCGCCTCCGCCGGCGCAGCTAGCCCAACCGTACCAGCCTCCCATCCAGCCGCCTCAGGTCCAGCCGCCCCGTCCGGAGAAGCTCTCCACCCTTCCTCGTGCCCCTCCTCCCGCCGCCCCGCAGGACACGGTGATCCGGGACCTCCAGCCTCAGCAGCAGCCGCGCACCATTGAGCGACGGGACCTGCAGTACATCACCATCAGCAAGGAGGAGCTGTCCGCGGCCGACAGCCTCTCGCCTGACCCCTGGAAACGGGATGCCAGGGAAAAGCTGGAGAAGCAACAGCAGCTGCACATCGTGGATCTGCTCGACAAGGAGATCCAGGAGCTTCAGGCCAAGCCGGAGCGCACCGCCGAGGAAAGCGACCGCCTGCGCAAGCTCATGCTGGAGTGGCAGTTCCAGAAGCGGCTGCAGGAATCCAAGCAGTGTGAGGAGGACGAGGAGGAAGAGGACGACGAAGACATGGACACCATGCTGATCATGCAGAGGCTGGAGGCCGAGAAGAGAGCGCGGGTGAGCTGCACCAGGCGCGGGATCGGGGGCAACATGTTTGGAAACCGCACAACACCTGTGACATCATCCTCCCTGATCTGTCTTTAGGGTTTTCTTATATGCATGCATGTCAACAGGGGGCCTCGTTTCCACTGTGCACTCAAAACATGTTCGTTTACCTCATGTCCTGGTGCCGGTTTGAGTCCTATCCCAACATGTATCTGGGAAAAGAGTCTATTACACATTTTTGGTGGGTGCTTTATCACTTTTTTTTGGACAAGCTGTCCTTTTAACTCTTTATTAAGAGTAATTAATCTTTATTCTCTTTTTTAAATTTGATCTGTCTGGAGATTGACATCGATGTCGTCCAGAACCTTTAAAGACACGATGTGTAAAAGGGATTTGGCTGGGGACATGAAGGTGCACTCTGCAGCCTCACCAATAGATGTCCTATCTACGATTCTTAATAATAATTGTTAGATGAAAAATGATCCTTTAGAACAAAAACACTGCAGAAGAATTCCCGATCCATTATATTAAACGATAATCACGAGCCTGGGCCATACGAGGCCGCAGTGGCATGTTCTCCTAACGTTCCTGAAACACTTTAAAACCTAAAACGAGCCTCGGTTTGCTCTGCGGACTGCACTGTGCTCAGTGTTTCATGTGCTTGCTGTCCCGACCAATGTCCTGAATGGCTCAAACTGGGACCTGTGCGTTGGTATTTTGGCCTGCGCAGTGGAAATAACGTCTTGATGTGGCACCGAATGAAAGCCGGGATTGGGGGAGGGGTTTGGGGAGTTAAGGGCAGGAATGTGCAGAACGTTCCCAGAAGTCAGGCTCAGGATCAGGACTGTTAGAGTGAATGTTTTGCGACGTGCACTAGCCCCATGCTTACATCATTGCTTTGCCATGCTCAGCTTCGGAAACCCGCTGCACCAGGATGGGATGGGTAGGGCGGGGAGGGGAGGGGGGGTGGGGTATGTATGCCACGCACCAGCCTGGGAATTGTGCTTGATCCCGTACTGACCTGAATCAGCGCAGATCTGAGATTCTCCTGACGTTTCACGATGTCCTGGTTTTGCAATATTTCTAACCACGTGACTCTAAAGCGCTCCATCGGTTGCATTATTCAACACATGACCTTGAACCCGATCACTCATAACATTCCAAAATAAAGGTTCACAGCTTTCCTCTTATCAAAGAAACTAGCTCAGCTAAACGCATTCTAACCTCTAATTACAATAATATAATACAAATGGGCGGCACGGTGGCTTAGTGGTTAGCACGTTCGCCTCTCAGCGCTAGGGATTCCTGGTTCGAATCCCCATCTGGGTGGAGTTTCCATGTTCTCCCCGTGTCTGTGTGGGTTTCCTCCGGGTTCTCCGGTTTCCTCCCACAGTCCAAAAACATGGAACAAGTTAATTGAATTCTCAAAAATTGCCCCCTATAGAGTGTGTCTGTGTGAGTGAGTGAGTGTGTGCCCAGCGATGGATTGGCGTCCTGTCCTGGGTCTATCTGCCCAGCGCCCGAGACGTTCTCCCCTGGATGGGCATGGGGAACCCCACCGCGACCCTAATAGAGGATAAGCGGAAGATAATGAATGAATGAATAATATAAATGCAGTGTTAAATTATATATTTAGAACTTATTCGTAATTGGTTAACTGTGCTCGATGTATTGAATGTTTCCAACTCTGTAGAAACAGTTTGGGAAAGGCCCGTGAGAAAACAGATCCTAAAGGATCCTGTAGCTGTAATGTGTTCTAGTGCGTATGTCTGTATAGTTCATGCGTGTGGAACCATATCGCACCTCCTGGTCTTTAAAGACCTCAAGTCCAGAACCCGAACCCTGAAGGTAGTGGACAGAACTGTCACAGATCTGTTTCTTATTAAAGTGACACAGAGCGAGCTCCACCGATGGAGCTGTAAGTTCCATATCTCCACCGCTTTGGCATCTGATTCGTCTCTTAACCCCCGAGTTCTCACATCTGGTTCTGCGGACCTAATACTCGTAGAGCCGAAGCTCTAACCCCTGTGAAGCAGATGTACCGCGTTATACATGCCGTGGTCGATCTGGGTAAGCTTCATGTTTATTAGTCTCCGAATGCCTCAGATCTCTGAAGCCCACTTTCCTCCAAATCCTCCACCCCGTCCACATGAGAGCATCTCTCCCGCCGAGAGGACGCCGGAGCCGAGCCCTTTACCTTTTATAGTCCGAACAGTCAAGCGGGGCTCGTCCCGGGGGCTCGGTCGACGCGAGGTGTGGCAGGTGGTGTGACGTGACGTCGGCCAGTCCGTGTGCGGAAGGGCGGTGGGCCGTGGGCCGCTAATCGATCCCACTCTGTCCGGGAATGTGGCTGGCAGCATGGCGTTTGCGTGTCCCGGCCTGAAGCGCCACTGTTTTACACTTTGATCTTCTCTCCCCCTCGGCCCTTTTCTTAATTTCTTATTTCTGTTTCCTTTCTCTCTCTCTCCCCCTTTTTAATTCTCTTTCTCCGTTTTCTCGACGGTTTCTTTCTTCCCCCCGCAGCAGACTGCTGTCCCAGCAATCTCTGTTCTAGACTTGGTATGTTCTTTATGCTGTTAATATTCTCTGTTTCGACCTCCACCTGTGCTTCACTCATTCTCTTTCCCCTCATGTGGTCGTGGTGGGTGCTCTCTCTCTTTCTCTCTCGGATCTATTCAGTGGGTTGCGTGCCATTTCAGCTGGGAAGGCGGAGCCTTTTTAGGGACTAAAAGTTGAAGTTGTGCGTTTGTGTTTTCCCTTCTACACACTGACCGCTGATTCAGATTAAAGGAATACTCCCCCAACGTTCAGCCATCAGTCAGAATCCTGAAACACAATCAGTAATTATTTATTATTATTAAAATACAAATAGGGCGGCACGGTGGCTTAGTGGTTAGCACGTTCGCCTCTCAGCACTAGGGATTCCCGGTTCAAATCCCCATCTGGGTGGAGTTTCCATGTTCTCCCCGTGTCCACGTGGGTTTCCTCCGGGTTCTCCAGTTTCCTCCCACAGTCCAAAAACATGGATCAAGTCAATTGAGTTCTCCAAATTGCCCCATAGAGTGTGTCTGTGTGAGTGAGTGTGTGCCCAGCGATGGATTGGCGCCCTGTCCTGGGTCTGTCTGCCCAGCGCCCGTAACGTTCTCCCCTAGATGGGCATGGGGAACTCCACCGCAACCCTAATAGAGGATAAAGCGGGAGATATAATGAATGAATGAATAAAATACAAATATTAATTTGCAGCTTAACCCTTGCTTTCATATTTTTCTCCCTCAATAAACGTAAAAATCTAAAATTAATCATCAGAACAGAATATTTTCATTTGCGCCTCCCAAAAAATTCAGCACGATCCGATTAATAAATAAAAAAGAGTATTTTATTTCTCCCTTTAATGAACTCGATGAGCTGTAACCGATCGCTGAAATATTGCAACACGTTTTAATACGTAATGTCCCCGTTTTTTGAGCAAAGGGCGTTTAAAGATGGCAAAATGTGACCCAAATGGCTTTCCATAAGCACACGAGCACTCAATTACTTGGGAATGTCTGCGGTGGGTGCCTCGCTGTGATGTTTGTTGGCTGTAATTAAGATACCTTAAACTGAATAAAATTTGATGTTTACTCACTTTGAAAAAATAGCACGTTAAAAAAAATGGTTATTTTCATTATTTGGCTGTTAAAAAAAAAAAACTAATTAATGAAATTACATCAAATACTTGGTGCATCCCCAATATTTTATATTAAATCTTCGGTACATCAGGCCTTTGTGAACACCAGAGATCTGACGATGCAGCAGCGGATGGGTGTGGGTGGCTGTGGGGTGTAAATGAGGTGGAGTCTTCCTTTAATCCGAACCTAACTTCCATCAGACTGAACCGTAGTGACCCGCCCCCTCGTGTCTGATCATTTCCTCGGCGTTGTGAACGTGCTTGTGGGCTTGCGGCGAGCAGATGAATCTCAGTATATTTCCTAAGCTCGCGTTGCGGTGTGTGGTGCAGGTGGGCTGGCGGGAAAGGGAGGGAGGGAGGGGGGGTCTGGTTGCTGCATGATGTTCCTGCCGGCCGTCTGATGCAGAGCTCAGCCTGGAATGCATGCTCAGGCTGCGGAATCGCTCTCTTCCTTTCCCTCTGTTTGTCATAGTCAGCTGCACTGCCTCTCTTCATCCTCTCTTTTGCCACATTAATTCTGTTTTTTTTTTTTTTTTTTTTTTGGGGGGGGGGGATGAAGTCGTATGGAGTTTCGGTGTAAATCAGGGTTTGCACAGGATACTCGGAATTTACTGTGGAGTACTTAACAACATAGAGATTTCAATGGAGAGTGAAACTGCCCTCAGTCATCATACTCCCACGTGTCTCATTACTCTTATATAGTATTAAAGTGGAGCATCTGTGTAAACCCTGTTTACAGCTGTGAACGGAGTTCCACATTCAGTGAAATTTTTTTATTTTTTATTTTTTTATTTTTTTGTGGATGTTCCGTGATCTTATGTCCGAGCCATGCAGCTCATTTTCAGTTCCAATCGCATGCTTGCGTTGATGTGCATGTGTGTGTGGGTGTGAGGGGGGTATATGGCTTTAGTGTAGTGTTATGTATATTAGTGTATTTTATCCATAAAAGCATGGGTCTTCAAATCGCTGCCTGCAATTTTAACTAAATTGTCCAGAAATACAAACCAAAAGTCATGATACAATATGTATTTATATCTAAGTATATTAACATATCATTTGGATATTTGAAAGGTTAGAATACACTGATGTCTTTAATAATAATAATAATAATAATAATAATAATAATTAAAAAAAAAAACTATAGGCAACCTGTGGCTTTTATACAGCTCTACATCCCCCTCTAGTGGCATATTTTTCTTAAACGTAAGTATTAACCTTCTTACATTTTGGTATACCTTTAATTTAATTAATTCATGATGCTGCTCATACTATATATAAAATAAATGCTCTCTGTAATATTACAGTTGGCGTCCAAAGCTGAAGTATTATGGGCTGCATTTAGAGAACCAATGCTTTTCACTGCAGGGACATGTTAAATTTGTTTGCCAACTACAACATAGATGTCTTTGATAGAACATGGATTCATGTCCGTGTGTACTTGATTTCTGAGGTTATAAAGCACGGCGGCAGTGATTTAGTTACCTCCCGTTAACTCCAGTAGCCAACTTTCTTATTATTCGGTGTGTGTGTGTGTGTGTGTGTGTGTGTCTGTGTGTGTTTATTTCCTCAGCTGCAGGACGAGGAGCGGCGGCGGAAGCAACAGCTGGAGGAGATCCGTAAGCGCGAGGCAGAGGAGCGCGCCAAGCAGGAGGAGGAGCGCCGCTGGAGAGAAGAGGAGCGGGCTCGGGCCGAGGCTGACGAGAAGGTATAGCAGGCTGAGCTCCCGCGGCTCGGCCGGTGCCCAGCAGGTTCCCGCTCTTGGTTCGCTGATTACACTTTAATTAGTTTTTTCCCCCTTTTACCTGAAACTATATGAGGAAATAAAAAGATGTTCATTCATAATAACGCAGTGGTGATTAAAACCCAGGTGAGCAAACGTATCTGCATTTCAGGTTGTTAAGGAAACAGCTGAACGGTTGCTAGGCAACAGGGAAACACTAAATCTCACAGAAAAGCTCTATATGAACAAAAGTTTTGGGACAGCTGCACATTACAGCTGTAGAAGCCATTGTGACATCACGGTATAAGTTGCTAGTCCACTATTTTGGGAAGGCGGGCTTTCTAAAAGATGTGCTGGCCAGTCAAGTTCCTCCACGTTTTATAGACATTACTGACTGTGGTGGAGCACAGTCATAGGCCTTCCCCAAACTATTTCCTTAATGTTGGAAGCATGCAGTTATACAGAATGCATTGATAATGGGACTGAATAAAAACAAAAAAAATCAGTGCTTAAGATGCATGTCCCCAAACTTTTGTCCATATAAAGTATGATCTCATGTATATGGAGTTAGAGTTAATTTTAATTTTATGTGGTAATGTTACCTCATTCTCTGAGGGGAAATATTAGATTTTATAAAGATTTATGAAGTCGTTAGTATTAAAATGGACACATTTAACCAAATAAGGAAATGAATTGATTCACATGATTCACTGAAACAAATGATTCAACTAGAAATTGATGCTCAGTCGAATGTTTCCTCATCCAAAGCTGCCCAAGTCTCTGTTTAACACAAAGAGCAGCGATATATATTATTTTTAAAAAAAGGCCTTTGAGTTGATACGGTTTGCGTTTCTCTTTCATAACAGAAAACATGATTCTGACTCTGACACATGAGGCGTTTTTTATTCAGGTCTGGAAACATGGCCTTCCATGCGTTTATATGTTCACCGTCTTCAGTCTGTAATTGCGACGCTGGTTTGTCCGTATATGCCAGGGTCATGTGGTTGAACCCGAACGTCCTCCACCCGAATCCCGACTTTAATGTGCAACCAAGCGCCTTGGTTTCCAGCCGCAGAAAACGGGATCGGTTTGTTTCAACTCGAGCAAAAGTTCTGTGGTTGTATTAACATGAACCTTCTTCCCCCGAGGTTTGGGCTGCGTTGCATTCGAACGATGCCACCACGCCGTATGTTTTGTGTTATGGGAAATGCTCCCAAAGCCTGGCTGCTTTCTTGTGAGAAGCTTCATGTTCATGATGCTGAAAATGATTAATCATACTGTGAATATGAGGCTCATGGTGTTTGGTTTTTTTTTTCTTCTATGGATTAAATACAGGTCGAACTATTTCCCCTTTAGTTTTAATAACACTATAAATATATTCTCACAGCTCTGTCGCTTTAAAGACGGACCCTCTGCTTCTAATTCGGCCCCTCACAGATGTGAGCCGTCAGTCTCTCGTGTGACTTTAAAAGAATGAATAATAAAGTCTGTGTTGTCCCCAAACGGTTCCTTACACACAGTCTCAACTTCCAAAATGTTAAACTGGGCTTTTAAAGCCCCAGCGGTCTGAAGCTCCATCATTCATCCCGGAGTGCTCACTTAGACCATCTTCAGTGTGTGTGTGTGTGTGGCCTTTCATGAGTTTATTACCGTATGCGTCATCTTCAGACCGCTGGAACTTTAACGTCCAGTCGCGGTGACGTCCAACGGCATGTTCACGGTCCTCCACTGTTTGTGTCTGTGGCGTATCCCCACCCAAAAGTGGCATGAATCACCACTCAGCTTTCATACACAGTCCCACATGTCTTCCAAAAAACCATATCCATTCCACCCCGCCCCGCCCCGCTTCGGGTCTTATTTCAGCCACACCTGCTCTCCCATCACCGACATGTCCACTGTGATCCTGTGGGATCTGCATTCAGACGAGAGCGGCATCCCGGGCCCGAAATACACCAAGCCAGCCCTTTAGGAACATGTATACAGAACGTGGCTCAGCTTTGTCTCCGCCTGGTGGAGAATAGTAGAAGTGCAGAATGTTGCCATGAATTATAAATTACATATGATATATATATATATATATATATATATATATATATATATATATATATATATATATATATATATATATATATATATATAAACGATTTAATTTACTTTGTGTAGTTTCTCTAAACTGACTAAGGACCAGGTCACGTTATCATATTTATTTGTTTTTATTGAATTGTCTCAAACTAGTTGTTTTTCTTAATTTATGTTTTTTTTATTCGCATTCAGTGGACAGCAACAGTTAAGTCAGTAATTAAGATTTACTTTAAATTTATGCGTTTCTAAAATACAGACATTGTAG
>JAFMOD010001573.1:44699-91867 GCA_019802435.1 Corydoras maculifer
AGATTACTTTGTGGGTGGATGGGTGGGGGATTCAGAATCAGTTATTATATCAATGGATTGTTTTCTTGCCTGAGTTTTGAGCTTTATTACAGGATGATGTCAAGATTCATGAGGATAAAGTTGTAAAAGCATGGCTCAGTAAGCACAAGGACATTAACACACACACCTGAGCTGGGAGGGCGGTGCATTTCCGTAAACACCTTGCAAAATGTATGACTGGTTATATTTGTATTTCTGAATTGCATCTTTAAAGTCTCTTTTGTAGGAGGTAGTCATTCACCCGGGACGTCCGCAGTGCAGCTCTGATCCCTTAATACAGATCAACTGGTTGAACTTGATCCACTAGAGTCTTTACACAGCACCAGGTTCACTGAGGAATTGCTGGAACTCCAGCACGGCTCGCTCTTGCGCCGCCGTCTCTATGGACCCCGGGCGGAGCGACCGGGTCAGCTTTATGGCCTCCGCCGCAGAAAGCGCTCTTATTTTCAGCAGGTAGCAGGCCAGCATGGTTCCCGTTCGGCCGTGGCCATGCATACAGTGGACACCGACGGCCTGGGGACACAACAGCATTGGACCAACATGAGTATCATCAACAAGCATGCAGAGAGTTTATATTTACTGAATGTGGGTTGGTTAAAAGAAGCAGCCGGCATTGGGTGTCTAGTGTGTTTGAGGGAAAAGATTTTTTTTTAGCATATTATTAATCCAAAAATAAGTAAAATGTATTGTTATTATTTATTTACACTAGAAAGACAAAAGTATGGGGACAACATATAATCTTTGCATTCTGGTGTATAGATAAAAAATGTTTATGATGATATTAATCCAAAAATAAGTCAAATGTTTTTTTATTATTATTTATTAACACTAGAAGGACAAAGGTATGGGGACACATTATCTTTGCATTCTGGTGTATAGAATAAAGCACCTGGCCGTGTGTTCTGGACAGTTTGGGGAAGGCCCCGTTTAGTGTAGAAGAGCCGCACGCAACGCCTTTGGGATGAATTGGAACTGCGATTGCACACAGATTATGACTTCGTATGCATGTGGAACTCACTTCTCCTTTGGAGTTGGCCTGCTGCGTAATGGAGAGGAAGGTCTGGATCTGCTGCAGGCTCGGCGGGGTGAAGTCCACGACGCTGATGTGGTGCAGCGTTAGCGCCGCACAGCTGCCGTGATGCGGCGGTTTCTTTTCACATAAACACACCAAGTGTTTAATCCCATTACTCACCAAGAAGCGATAATGCGCGGGTTTTGACGGCCACGCCAGTCCGGCCACCTTCCCGGCTTCCACCCAGGAGAAATTAGGCGGAGACGCGTCTTCCTCCATGATTCTTTGATCCCTTATGACACCGCCGCAGTCTGCCGATCATACGGAATGAAAGTGCAGAGGAACCGGCCGTGCTTCAAAAAAACACCAGCTCCCTACTTCCTAAGCCCTTGTTTTGCTTTTACATCGGCAATTATGAGTATTTTGTAAAAAATAAAAAATAAAAAAAACTATATTTTTCCGGTACTGAACGTCTTTTAATGTGTTTTTAAACATTTCTTAAATTGGTTTTTAGGCCCGTGTACAAATTCTTAAATGGATTATAAAGTAGTGCACTCTGTAGTGGGCTGGATGTGATTTGAGACCAGGCAACCTGTTGCGGTTACCTGTTCTCAAACTTCTAAGAATTGTTTAAGATTCTGCTTCTGTTGAATTAAAAAAACGACGTTTGTACAATTTTTGTACAAAACTACATTACAACAAACTATATTAAGATCGAAAATGAATTAAAGTAAAACACCGTAACGCTCTGAAGCAACTCGTTGTTTTGTCCATATTGTGGTGTTATAAACGCGGAGTGCCCTATGTAGCACCTTACAGCTTGTTATATGTAGGTCACCTATATAGGGAAAATGAATTGGGATTTATCGGATAAACGGCAAAACCGCTGCATCCGGGGACTGGGCGTATGATGGTATAAAGTACAATTTATACCAAAAACTGAAGTGTTTGCGGATTAAGTTTGATGTTTTAATGGTAAGAAGTGCGAAATAAAAAGAAATGAGAATTGGTCTATATAAGTTACAAAAGTACGACGTATTTAAAAAACGTAGCGACTCCCGCTGGTTGAAGATGTAATTGCACCTTCGTGACGGTAATTCACACAAATTGTCTTACATCTTTGTCTTTAATGCGTGTCGGTGTAACAGACATAACATATTTATACCTCAATAAATGTTTCAGAAATATATTTACGGACTTTGTGTCCTTTATAAATGAATTCGAGACGGTTTCACGTTACGGAGAAACGAACTACTAATCCCACGATGCCTTTCGCGTCGTGGTGGTCACATGACTTAACCCAGCGCGCAGATAATAGCCCTAAATAAGTGTCTCGGTGTTTAATGTCAGTCTTTAATATAAATATAATTCTTCATGGCGTTTAAAATGTGGTTTTAGGAGAAACCTAATGTCGGTAAGTTTTAAATGGCGCGTATTTTCGCGGTGTAAGTTCAGTTAGCATGTGTGTGTTAGCTGGTAGTTTGTAGTTTTTGTTGTTATTTTGTTGTTATTAAATTTCTGTGGTGTCTGATTTGTTATTCTGCTGTAGTTTTGAGGGAATGGAGATGAAGGGCTTTAAATGTCCTGCGCGACACGGATACGCCGTGGAAATCTCCCCCTTTCTCCCCAACACTTTGGCTGCAGCTACCTGTCAGAATTATGGCATCGCAGGTATTTACACCAGCAAACACCTGAGGTCTATTTCATTAATTTATTATCATATATATTTGCGGCACGGTGGCTTAGTGGTTTTCGCCTCTCAGCACTAGGGATTCCTGGTTCGAATCCCCATCTGGGTGGAGTTTCCATGTTCTCCCCGTGTCCGCGTGGGTTTCCTCCGGGAGTCAATTGAGTTCTCCAAATGGCCCCATATAGAGTGTGTCTGTGTGCGTGTCTGTGTTTGTGAGTGTGTGCCCAGCGATAAATTGGCGCCCTGTCCTGGGTGTATCTGCCCAGCGCCTGAAATGTTCTCTCCTGGATGGGCATGGGGAACCCCACCGCGACCCTGATATAGGACAAAGCGGAAGATAATGAATGAATGAATGAATGAATCATATATATTTAAAATGTAGTTCTATAATTACAGACTGTAGTCATTTTGTTGTTCTGCACACTTTGTTTGCCCCCCTTTACCCTGACCCTGACATTTTCAGACCCCACAGGACCAGAAATACAGATTTAATTGTGTGTGGAAGGGTGTGGTAGCTCAGTGGTTGGGGTGTTGGGGCGTTGGGGCGTTGGGGCATCAATTCGAAGGCTGTGGGTTCGAATACCAGATCCGATGTTATCAATATGGGTCTCTGAGCAAGACCCTTAAATGTTCCAGGGGGCGCTGTATCAACCCTGTGCTCTGCCACCTGTAAACCACTGATAAAAGCATCTTCTAAATGACCAAATGTAATATAAATATATGAGCTTTATTTACGGCAGAAATATTTTTTGAAGGTGTTGAAGCAGAATTTTAATTGTCAGGGCTGATTGTGTTTTGTTTTGTATTCAGGATGCGGTACTCTGTTCGTGTTGGAGCAGAGGGAAACAGATATTGTTCTCCTGAAAAGGTATTACACTTTTATTACTTTGTCTGGCCATACAATTTATTAGATGGTGAGTGGGGGGGGGGGGTGTGGTTAGGCTCCAAAATTTAGATTTTTGTCCTTGCATTAGATTTTTAAAAAAAATTGTTTTTTTTTTTAAAGATCTGTTCTCTTGGGTTTGTCTCAAACAGCTTTGACTGGAGCGACGGCCTGTTCGACGTGACCTGGAGTGAACGCAATGACAATGTGTTGGTGAGCGGCTCTGGTGATGGCTCGCTGCAGATTTGGGACACAGCCAATATCCAAGGTCCCCTCCAAGTTCTTAAGGAGCACACGCAGGAGGTAACAGTAGATGGTGGATTGCACAGTGTTTATCCTCCAACCAGCAGATGTTTGCATGTTTAATAAGCTGTTGGTCTCCAGATCATCCAACCTGTTATCATTTGAATTAATTTTTTTGTTTATGACTTTGTGTGGAGTGGTTCTAATTACTGCTGACATTTGATGTTGTATTCTTTATTCTTGCGTATATTCAGGTGTACACAGTGGATTGGAGTCAGACTCGAGGAGAGAACCTGGTGGTATCTGGGTCCTGGGATCAAACGGCTAAAGTGGTGAGTAGCAACGCATGTTGTATGCAAATATAGTAAATAAAAGGTTACACATGCATAATTTCGCATCTCATTATCTTCTGCTTAATCCTATGGAATACATAGGGGCGAATTAGAGTAGCCAATTTATATTCAATCCATGAAACCTAGATTCATAAAAACAATTTATTTTTATTTGAGGTTTTGGAAAAATGCTTAGATTATTATAAAATACGCTTAAACTTGCCCTAGCTCTGATGTCACCCGTTTTATTGAGCGTTCCCTGATGATACAGTTAAATTAACCTTAAGTCATCATGGCCCCTGACTTGCTAAAGGTTATAACATCTGATTGATTAACAGCGTTTAAGGTCATGTTTGGACTAAAGTGCTTTTCCCCCA
This sequence comes from Corydoras maculifer, assembly GCA_019802435.1. NCBI lineage: Eukaryota > Metazoa > Chordata > Actinopteri > Siluriformes > Callichthyidae > Corydoras > Corydoras maculifer. The sequence continues at coordinate 49,276 of JAFMOD010001573.1, forward strand.
CAGTGGGATCCAGAGAAATGCTGCTCCGTGGGAACACTGCAGGGCCATGAGGGTGTCATTTACAGCACCATCTGGTCTCCACACATTCCCTCCTGCTTTGCCTCAGCATCAGGTATTAATACTGCACATTCTGTAAACATGCAAAACCGAGCTGATTACACACATTCTGTCTTTCACATCTCTTTGGGGTATATTTTTGTTTACCGTCTCATCCAAAAAGCTAAAGTAAAGGTAACAGCAGCAGTAAAGAGCTGCTTAAACTACTGGAGTGTGATTTTCATATGGTGATCACTAAATAAAAGGTTAGGCAAAAATCACACTTCTCTCCTGTGAGATTTTAAGACATCTTGATATAAATGACTAGATATAAGGTCATCCTGCAGGTGCTCACACCTTAAGAAACAAAGTCCTAGTTCAGGAGCCCGTCAAAGTGGAGCTGGATGTTTGAATGGGTCTCCAACTGAGCCGCTCTATGCATAGCGGCGTCTTCAATTACTGTTGAATGAGCCGTGAGGCATTGTGGATATTTGATGTGAGATGAAGCCACTAAAGCTGTGTGACACGGAATAAAAACCTGCATATCATGTTTAATTTAATTAAATCTGAAACTGTATTCCATTATGAAATCGTTAACACCTGAATGGGTTCTAAAAGTAGATTTAAGCCGATGTTGTTACAGCGGCACGGGGAGGGGGTGTGTAGTTTCTCCTGTAGCTGTAATGTCCAGTGTTCCAGTACTTTTGTCCCATATTGTAAAATGCTGTTACAGGGGGTCTGTCAGTCCCGAAACGTTCTCCCCAGGATGGGCATGTGGAACCCCCTTACGACCATAGTAGAGAATTAAGCGGAAAATAATGAAATAATAAATGAATGTCACCTTAAACCGGGTGATTCTGATTGTGATGAATCATTAAAATGACTCACTTACTAACGAGCGGCTGTATAATATATAATATTTTTCACTTTGTGTTCATATTGGCTCTGACGGCCAGCGACTCGGCGCTGCAGTGCACTACCGTTCCACACGAGGGCAGTGCTGAGTTGTCTTCACGCTTTCTAAAGAGAAAACAGCTTTTGGCCGTTTTAGATCTGCTGACAGTCCTGCGCATGGCATCCAACATCACATAATAGTGTTATTGTGAGGATTATTTGGGGGAAAGCACTCAGTTTGTGTCATTTTCCTAAAATATATAAATTTCTATTTGAGGGATTGGTGTGAAACAGTCATGTGAGGGAGCTGTGAATGAAGGGTACTATATTCATGGTGTTGAGAGCTGATGTGTACGTGTTTTGTCGTATCGCAGTTGATCAGCTCGCTGTTGTGAGATCTTATCTACTTTCGTAGCAAATCTGCAGCTACTAAACTCTGAGAAAAAAAGATTTTGGCACTGTTTTGTAACAGCCCTTTGCAGTGACCTGACTCAACTTACATCTCCTAAATCTGCCATTAACTCCTCTCTGTTCCACAAGAACCAGATCGAGCGAATGTTAAACTCTGACCCGAGGGATATAACAAAAAAAATATTATTATTTGTTGTTCAGCAGTGTTTTCCCACAGGCTGCTGCCTCACAGTGAAAAAGCTCACAGGTTTCATCCTCAAGCAGAGTGCATGATGCGTTCTGTGTGATTGGTATGTTCTCCACATCTGGGCTTCCTCCTGCAGTCCAAAGAAGTGCGGCCAAGTTTTGTCCTTAAAGTGTTTGTCTCAGTGCCTGTCCTGCAGACAGCCTGGCGAGTGTCCAGAACGTTCCCCTGCCTTTTGCCTGATGAGGGCTGACTTTTATGGGCAGCAGATTTCACATCCTCTGTTTCGGAAGTCTTGGACCTAGTGACCCTATTAATTTAAGTGCAGGTTTTATTGACATTTAGAAAATATTTTAATCCTGGGTTTGGAAGTCTGAGGTTTATTATTTAATATTGTATTAGAATATTGTGTATTTTGTATTTTTTTTTGCCTGTTCTTTCTGCATTTTGAAATATCCGTGTGAAAGTTAACCCCTCGTAATGACTGCAGCACTTATAAAAGCCCATTTCTCTTCCATTATAAGGTAGCACTGAAGGCGTACATGTGTGTAATGTGAAGTGTCTGAAAATCGATATGAGCGTCCTTATGCTGAAACAATGCTGAATTTGATCATGTGGAAACGAATCGGTAGCGCCGGCTCAGCACACGCATCAGCTTTATCATGAACACACTGTACAGCCCCAAAAACACCACGTCACCATGTTCATCACGTCGGTGTTCTGTCCGAATGTGCCTGCGTTTCGAGAAGCTGCTATCTGGAATGGAACCTTCATGCTGTTTGTGTGACTAAAAACACATACTCTACGCAGAGGGCTACGAATATTGATCAGTGCATCCCTTCCTAACAATCCTGCGTAATTTTTTTTTCACTATCATCTTCATACCCCCTCAGGGATATGTCTGCCAGAACGGCCCTTCCAATTGGGTGTACATAGTAAATCGATTGATTTACAATAATGCCGTGTGTTGTGAAGTCAATAAGCCTGAAAACCTATTTACTTACACTAATTAATTAATGCATTTAGTTGGAGAATCATAAATTATAATTCTCCATGAGGATCTGGGTTAGAACAGGTCCTCAGCGCCCTTTTGCCATAACATGCATGTCATGAAGGAATGGGCCCTGATACTAAGAGAGTTGGTGCACTGCAGCCCCCATTCACTCAGCACCATTCACTCACCATGGCTTCTAATTTGCAAAGACGGGAAAATAGACCGATCCAGTCCGTCAAATCGTGCCACAGTTTGCATTTTATCTGAGATCCATAAATGGTTTTGGTCCAGAGTCAATCAATAGACACTGACGTAAACTCTCTTAAGTAAACTAGAATGTGCAATACTCCAAAATTAGACTATTACATTTTAGTCATTTAGCAGACGCTTATCCAAAGCGACTTACAAGGTGAGCACAGGGTTAAACACAACAACCCTGGAGCAATGAGGGTTAAGGGCCTTGCTCAAGGACCCACATTGGTAACTTCAGTGGACCTGGGATTAAAACCGCCAACCTTCGGATTGATAGCCCAACGCCCTAACCACTGAGCTACCACACCCTATTAAAGAAGACATGTTTGATGAACCTGGAATCAAAGCCAGGACCTACTTGCTGTGAGGCGATAGTGCTAATCGCTGCGAGCTCAGGTGACTGCGCATTCCAGGACCACCACACCAAGGATTCAACAGACTCAAATTGTGAAAGAAGGGTTGAGGGAGCACAAAGTATCCTTTCCTCACATAGAATAACCTTTTGAAAGTCCCTGGAATGTAACGGCTGAAGGCTTTACATGGTTCAACTTGCCAGCTTTTGGACACTTTATTTTTTTTAATGTGTATTTAATTTCCTTTCGTTTCCAACACTCCACACATTCGTTGCACATGAACCGGGTTTGATGTATGACCGCGCACTGGCCCACAGCGACACGATAATGTCAGTTACTTGCCTCGCATTGAAGAAGCACAACAATGGAGGCACAGTAGGATTAAGGCTTATCAAGGCCCACACTCCCCTCCCCCCTACCCTTCTCCGCCATTCTGCAGATCTGAGGCACTTCAGCATCATCTGGCAGCCATAACGTAAAAGCTTTAAAGGCTGTGGCGTCGCGTGCCAGCAGTCCTGATGAGGGATGACGAGAGATGCATTTAGCTATAATTAAAGTCGGCAGCTCACAGAGCCGGGTACAAATCAAAGGTTTAACAAAACGCCGCATTGACGTTGGTCCTAGTCTGCGTACGAAATTCTAACACATTCCAAACTTTTAAGTTGCTCCGTTCAGCGCATCCTCAGCCTCGTAAACACAGCGCTGTGCCTCCATTCATAAAGTGATGAATAAATCACGGGCTGCTTTTTTTTATTACTATTATTTATTTATCTATTCAGAGTTTTTCGAGCATTCATTTGGCTCGAGTGCAACAGTGTGGCATGGTGATCGACTGCAGCCCTCTGAATAAAGCTCACCCGAGGTACTTAACTAAAGTGAGGCCAAGTACTGAGTCATTGATTTGTCAATAAGTAAAATATTCAGATTGCTCTGTGCTTGGCCGGCCGACACAAAGCAGAGGTTTTGCTTTCCTTGCCAAAAGGTCAACACATTTAATACCGGCGTCTTTCTTCAAGCGTTCCACCTCCTGTGAATCAGGGTCCTCACTTCACTGATTGCTGAATGGTTGGGGTGCTAAATGGCTGGCACTTTTAGCAGTGCACAGTGAAATACATGCCGGAGTTGCAGTTTATTTCTCCTCTGCAGCAGAATTAACGAAAAAAAAAAAAAAAACGACTATGTTTAATTTTAATGCCCATGTGTTATGCTGAGTGTGTATTTTGAATAAGGCTTTTAGTGATATGCTCTTTTACTTAAGTGTGCAGTGAATGATTTGCTATTGTTATAAATTCCAGTCATGGTCACGCTGTGATGCATCATTTTTTCGGAGATCGTGAGAGCTCTTTGGTGTATTTAGCGGTCAGGTTGTCTAGATGCTGAAGTCTTTTTGCAGATGCTTTTATTCCAACATAATTATTGGGGTTGGAGCGCAGGCGCAACCATGATACAGCACTTTTGGAGCAATGAGGGTTAAGGGCTTTGCTCATAGAGTGCCCATCTCAGCTTATGGTTTGAACCCTCATTCTTCTGATTGATAGCCCAACACTCTAAACAATTGGCTACCATGCCTGATCTGTTTTGGAGATACTTTATGAAGCAGGAGATGCTCGTCACGTTCTGCACATTACTTAGTTCTGGTTTAATGGGCTCTACTCTTCTACACATTTTGGTTCTTTACCTGCTTTACACCACAGATAACTCAATAGCTGGTTGTTGATAAGTTGACTCATTGCATCAAATGTATAAATATGAGGTTAAATAATTAAAAGGGCAAAATACTGAGTTTACAAAAGGTATTTTGCACTTTTTTATTGCTGATTTAAATTCAATGCCACTTTTTTGGTACCCTTCAGATAATACAATTTTTTTTCTTTAGGAACATTAAGGCCTCCCACGCTCTGAAACAGTTTTTTTTTTTTTGTATTAGTCAATACCACCAGAATCAGGCCCTTTTGTCTGATCAGCTCCAGACTGGTTTTTCAGTGGTGTGAATGGTGCTGATGTTGCAGGTCTTCTTGGAAGTGCTTGCCTGCCGATGAATGGCCTCGACCCAAGACCCCGCTTAGTGCTGACTACATGAGTTTAAACACAGCTTTAAGTGACAGAGCCGCAGGAGGAAATCCCTCCTTCACAGAGAAGTGCATGCGGCAGAAAGGTCGCTGAGGGTTCTACAGAGAGGGGAGACCCTTCTTGATATTCACTGTAGGTGGTTCTGGCTGTTAAACATTGAGTCACTGACGCAGTGTCTTGGCAGCACCGCCACTCCAATTTCTGTCTTGCTCAAATGTCCTTGAAATGAACATCACGGTTCATTGGATTCAACTAATAGGAAAGTACAGGTTCCAGAATGTACAAGTTTCAGTATCTCACGAGTATTGACAACTAGAATTTTGCTCTTACTGACACCGAATCGACACCGTAATGACACCGAAGCGCGAATCCTGAATAGAAAAATATATTGTTTGCCATTTACGTCTAAACATGATACATTTATTTCTAATAATAAGAGTCTTTATGGGCTGTGCCAGATCGGAAACCTCAATCAGTCAGTCATCCCCAAACTGGTGTCCTGGGAAACTTTTATTTGCTTCTCATTTTTGTCTTATTGGAACGGTGGCTTAGTGGTTAGCACGTTTGCCTCTCAGCGCTAGGGATTCCCGGTTCGAATCCCCATCTGGGTGGAGTTTCCATGTTCTCCCCGTGTCTGCATGGGTTTCCTCCGGGTTCTCCGGTTTCCTCCCACAGTCCAAAAACATGGATGAAGTCAATTGAATTCTCAAAATTGCCCCATATAGAGTGTGTCTGTGTGAGTGAGTGCCCAGCGATGGATTGGCGCCCTGTCCTGGGTCTATCTGCCCAGCGCCCGAGACGTTCTCCCCTGGATGGGCATGGGGAACCCCACCGCGAACCTAATAGAGGATGAAGCGGGAGATAATGAATGAATGGCTCCGTCCACTGCTAATGACATTCACTATTATAAAACACTTTTGCTGTGCAGTCGATTATATGCAGATTTCCATTAAGATTGTTTTTTTTTTTTCCATTTAACTTTTTGATTTTTTTATTTGACCAGGAGATGGAACGCTTCGAATATGGGATATGAAGGCAAACTCCTGCCGATTGGCCATTCCAGCACACAGGGCAGAGATCCTCAGCTGTGATTGGTGCAAATATGACCAGGTAATGTAGTTATTGTTGGCGTGCATGCATTCATTAAGCGATCCGTTTGAAATAAGCCGAGCAGGACAGCTTCTCATGGAGCCCCAGCGACATTACTTATATATATATTTATATATATATATATATATATATATATATATATATATATATATATTTTTTTTATATATATATATATATATATATATATATATATAAGGCCAAAAAAGTTTAGTGTCAGATATTGTAGGTTAACCTATTTGCCACACAAAAGGGCAATGAGACAGCGGGAGGGCAAAACAGGATGTGAATGAGAGACAAATGAAGAATATTAGTTTTGGTGCATTAGTCTTATAATGAAGTTATTAATCTATGACTTTTCAGTAGCATTTTAATGAAACTAATAAACCACCAAACGCATGCAGCATGTAAAAGGTGGTCTAATTAATGAAGTGAAAACGAAGTGACACTTATTAATATGTCTTACATGGGGGTTGTAACCAAATCTAAAAATCCTGAATCTCATCCACACAGAGTAATTTACATTTAGTTTAAAGTGACCCGTGAATGAGGTTAAAAACAAAGTTGCCACTTGCCTTCCTCACTTCCTGTGTGCACCGCAGCCAACGTCTGTTTGTCTATCTGATTACAGATACAGATCATTTTTGATGATTGCACAAATACTGATAGCGCCGTGTCTGTAATCAATCGCAGAATTTGCTGAGATTTTAAATACTTGTAGAGAATTTTGCACAAGATTCCTCGTGGCTTCACAGTCTCATAAATGAAATGCTTAACATTTTGCCTCATTTTTAAAGATTGCACAATAACACACCTTTGCACGAACAAAGCTCTTAAATAAACATTAGTCCTGCTGATTCGTTTGTTCCAAATTAATTTTTCTCCAGAATGTGTTGGTGACCGGAGCGGTGGACTGCAGCCTGTGCGTTTGGGATCTGCGCAACGTCCGACAGCCCATAGCTCGGATGTTGGGCCACTCGTACGCCATCCGCAGAGTGAAGGTAACTTCCACTTATGGATTGTTATTGCTTAAAGCTTTAATTATCTTCATTATCTGTTTTTTTTTATATTATTTTAACGTAACGTTTGGCACCTTTTCGTTAAACACATGGTCTCGTCTGGTTGTAGATTCTCAGAGCCGTAGTAGTTTCTCTGGTGTATATTGACATTGTCAGTAAGGTTCTAATGAAGTGTTTCTGTAGACATTAAGTTGACAGGCTCACTCAGGTCCTCGACCCAAACCTCCATCTAATACAAGTTCGAATGCCATGTTTGAGCCGAGACCCAGCAGCTCTAATATCTTCATGACTGAATGTAATTTAGAGAAAGTGGTTTTTAGAGCAAGGTCTGCTGTAGCAGTGAAGTGGAACTAACACTGTAATAATGCTTGGGGTTCTGGATTTGGCTGAATGTTCTCCCGAGAAGAAGTCTGTATTAAATCAATGAACTCTCTCACTGGAGGAAGGAAAACTACAATGCAAGCCTACTCGCTTGTTACTACACAGCTGGCATACGCAGGCGAGAACGGTTAGTATGACCGAATATGCAGTATGCATCAAGCAATAGGCAGAATTTTTTAGTAGAGTATCCTACTAAATCTGAAGTAACATCTTCAGCGCACATAAAATGATATATAGGGGACATAGTGTGTCTGAGGTTGCATGGATACTACATGCAGTGAGTACTGTATACTTTCTAGTAGCTACTATGTAGTAGGTGATTCTGTATTTATTATGGTTGGGGTCATGTAATGATGACTGGGAAGGTAAACCACTCCATACGCTCTTCTTCAGCATACTTTACATGTCCCTGAGTATGCCCCCAGTGCGTTCTGGGTCTAGTCCTGACTTTCTGTATATTATTTTTTTTGGTCCACTCTTTGTTGATGCCTTGTAATAAGTTGAGTTGAGCTTTAAGCTGATTAGATAAAGAACCTAAAAGCCTAAATAGTTCATTTTTATTTATCCATCGAGTGCATGTAGAACGGAAAAACAGAGTCCTCGAGCAACCAGGCGGAGTTTTGTGACTGACCATAGTTAATATGCAGAGTGATGTAGTTTAATACCTACTGCATTTGCACGGCTGAAGTATCTGCAGTGATGCATTATTGCTGTATTTTTCATTTTCTTTTCTCTTTTATAGTTCTCGCCGTTTAGCAAGACACTGCTGGCGTCGTGCTCGTATGATTTAACGGTCAGGTAAGCCTGATATCGAAACAGCACACAGACGTTTGGATTCTAAATGAATGTTCTTCTGCTTTGTGTTTGTTATGATCTCCTGACAGGCCCCATATTTTCTTTTGTCGGTCCACCCACCGTCCTGTTCAAAAGAGACGACGTCCGGCCCACACGCAGAAGCAATGTATAGACATATGCAAATGAGCTGGCATTCGTCACGGTGGAATATAAAAAAAAAACTGCCAGCTCGATGCAAATCCTCATTCTCGGTATTCTTGGCCACTCAGCTTCCGAAAGTGTCCTCTCGAGCAGCTACGTACCACTGCACAGTAAAACCAGAAGCTGAGTGAAGAGTCGGCGCTGTTTCAGTCCGATTGAGCTATAAAACACATTGATTTAATTTCAGCCCCGGCTGGTTTATTTGCCTCCGTCGAATGTCATCAGCTGTATTAGGGGGGTACGGCTTCTGCTGATATGAGCATGAAAAGGAGTGGTCTAAGATAGCAGAGGGTATTAAACCGGCCTCCGCTCTGCAACGCTCCACCGCTCCTTAGCTCCCACAGCTCGGCTCCTATTGCAAATCATTTTAGTTGCCTTTGTTATGCATTTAAATTTTAGGGCCGGCCCAATATCCTTATATGTAAATGCTCTTAGGACCTTAATGTCCACTGCGTCCCTACATCTAATTCAAATTTTTATTATAAAGTGGTTGTTTTGAAATTCGTGTTAAAAATGCTAGGTTTGGGTAGAAGGTAACTACAATTTTGCCCTTCAAATGGTTATTTGGCCAAAGTACCAGATAAATGTTATGAAGAATTAATGATAAAACAGGATTGGTTTTTAATGAATGAATAATTTTTGGTAAACAGGTTGATGGAAAGATGTATCGAATTAATATAGGTTTTAAAGCTACTATAATGTAAGTTAGGTGGAGTGTTTGGTTGGTTGGTAGGGTGATGGTAGAGCGATTGATAGATAGCTAGGTTGATTGACAGGTTGCTGGATAGGTAGCTTTATTAATTGAATTATGGATATCATAGACTAGATGTAGATGAGTTATGGTTTCTACATACATATTTCATTACATTACATTACATACATTACATATTTCTACATACACATTCACATATACAGATGTGCGTTGAGCAACATGAAGAGTGTCCAATATACAATAACCAGTGCAGAAATGAGTTTAATAATAAATTGTAAATAATCTGTGATGACATGGGCGGAGCCAATAACTGATCTTAGAAGGCTAATGATAAAGATTTAATTTTTGGCCTGCATTCAATTTCTTTTGTAAAAGTTCAAATTAAATGATAAAAATGTCCAGCTTTGAGAGTGTTTCACAATGTGGGTTTTGAACTGTGGACTTAAAAGGGCTTTGGTTCTGTTGGGTTGCAGCCCGATCAGCTTGGCACATGCAAGTGTCCGCATTGTTTGCCCTTTAATAGTCTTTACATATTTCTTTGGTTAAATTGGTGACAAAGGTTACAACAAAATGTTTTGTTTTTTTTTTCTTCATGGACATGTGATTCAGAAAATCAGACATTTTACACAATATGGTCCATGTACACAAGATTAGATTTTAAATTTAGACTTTGAGTTCCAATAGGTGTAACGTGCATCTGTCCCAATACTTCTGTCCACTTAGTGTGTCTTATTAAATCTTATCTTTATTATTCATCATTTAACTTCCACTAAATCCTCTACTAGGGTCGTGGAGGCGGGCGTTCCCCATACCCATCCAGGGGAGAACTTTTTAGATGCTGGGACGATATAGCCAGCTGACCTGAGAGGCGAACGTGCCCCCACTCAACTCGTATCTTTATAAAATGTGACTTGCATACAGCAGTTTGGATCTATAAGCCACACAAGTAATAAATTCACTAATCTGCATTAATCTCAGAGGTTTACGAACGTTTATGAAGTTTTGACCCCGTTCAGGTCTAAATGAATTAAACTGAGAACGTTTTACGGCTGGGGTTTTATCTGCCATTCATCTCTTACAGCGGATGGTTGATAACTTCTCTCTTAACCACTCCTGCCCCGGGGTTCCAGCGAAGCGGCGGCCAGCCGGCTGTGATTAGTTTTTCCAGACAGACATTAGGTTTGAACCAAACTTCAGGACCCCCTCTACGCACCTACACTTTATAAAAACAGTCATTTAAGATGCAGTTAACTGTAAAAGCGCATCCCTAAAAAGGTTGAGGTCGATGTCAGCCGAATCCTTCATCAGCTCTTTATATGTATGTACATTTAAAATGGCTCATACCGGTTAAATTAGGATGAATGTATTGGGATTTCCCTAATGTAAAATCATTGCAGTCATTACATCAAAACATTTCCATGAGAATGGAACCCAGGACCCAGCCCAGACCTGAGCTGAACCTTTATCTGACTCTACCAACAGAGGCCGGGTGTGTACTCACAGATTCATTTATTGCAATGACAGTCCCTCTAAAAAGACTTGGCTGTTGTGCAGTAATTGTAGCTGCAGGGGCTGTATGTCAGCAGATGAGTGTGTCTGTTCTTCAGTGGCTTAACCAGTCGCTCGATTATGTTAATGTATTTCCATTCGAACATGGAGCGTTTTGCAAATAAAGACAATAAAATTCTATTAGCAATGAAACTGATTTCAGGGATTTAAGTCTCGATCTTATTTATATGGCTGTACGTTTACTTCACAGCAATTTAAATCAGGAGATTAAATGGTGTTTAAATTGCCACAGGTTACACACAGAGCCATACATTTCGGACAACTGCACGCTTTCAGCATTAAAGGGGCCCTTAGATATTAAAAGTGGACAATGCAATTTAATCAATGTGTGAATTTGGTGTGGAATTACATAGGCCACCCCACACCCACACACACACACACACACACACATCCCTGACCTTAACACCAGCAAAGACCCTTGAGATGAACTAGATTACAAGCCAGGTTCTTGATTTTTTCCCTGAAGATTAGATGCTCTTGTAGCTGCAAAGAGGAAACCAATTAAAATTGGGATGTAATAAGAGCTCCTCTCTCTTCCTCTCTTTCTCTCTCTCTCTCTCTCTCTCTTTCTTTCTCTCTCGCTCTTTCTCTCTCTCTCTCTCTCTCTCTATATATATATATTTATGTGTGTGTGTGTGTGTGTGTGTGTGTGTATTCCTGCCTTGCAAACCTAAAACTGACAGATTTCCACCAGTGACAAGTGATAGCACCGTTTTGCATCTTACTGGGGGATCCTTTGGGGGGAAAAGGTGCTAAGGCAATTTGTAGAGGTGCTGAAGTGAGGACAAGCCCCCTTTTCCCACTACTATTACTTTACTACACACTTCAGGGGTTATGCCTTTGCTTTGTTTCAGTGACCACGTCATGTCCTCTGACACACACACGTCCTCTGGTCTTCTGTTGATCTAAATGCGTTTTGCAACCGTGTTATTTTGTTTTTTGCAATTCGTCCCCATATTAGAAACTCTGTAGAGCGTTTCTGTACCTTTTAAGCATGACGTGCAACAAAGCTTGAGAAGCACCTGCTGCTGTACAGGTTGCACTGTTTGCTCAGTCAGAGCATAGTGCTTTTTTTTCTGAAGGGATATAGCTTGTTCTATTTCCATCACAATAACTGCTTATACTACCAGAGGCTATGTGAATGGACTCTCCATGTTTATATAGAACCGGCTTAACGGGGCAAATATGGAGTTGGTTAACAGTGGAATTATTAGGAAATGACTAATTATTTATTTAATAATGTATTTGTTTTGAAGCTTAATAATTTGGGAAGTGAATGTGCTTGGTTTCCTCATAAACCTCATTCTTTTCTGCATCTCAAGTCAACTTTTCTGCAAATGAGCAGCATTAAAAAACCAGTTTAAACCCTTTCATACTCATATATTTCATACTTTATAATCATATATTTAATCTGGATTCGTGGGTGTCGGTAGTATTAATACTCGTTTAACATTTTGCCGTGGCCAGCTCGGCGCTGTAATCGTATTTAGTGAATAGATGAGGCCAAGCACAGTGAGCTGCGTCAGTCGGGCCGGTCTGTCACAGTGGAAGAGAAATGACCGCTCAATTAGCGTGATTGCTTCTGCATCTGCAGGTTCTGGGATTTCTCCAGGAGCCAGCCGCTGCTCGACACTGTGGAGCACCACACCGAGTTCGTGTGCGGCCTGGACTTCAGCCTGCACGTCCCAAATCAGGTAAACACTGTCCAGTCCACTTGACAAGTCTACTTTATACACTGGGTTTGCTCCCAGGTTGGAATCTGTTTAGAATAATAATAAAAAAGAATAATATGAATTGAATAATTAATGCAGGTTGTTTTAAAAGTTAGAATTGAAAATGAACATAAAACCATCCGTACCTGATTGCCGCACATTATAAATACGAGTTGCGTGTAAGCGTCCTTATTCTGAAACCTCCGTTTGTGTGAGACCGAAGTGTGAGCATGCTACTCTAGAATTTACACAGCTGCCCACTGTAAAGAAAACGGATCCTCGTCTGCGCAAATGCGTCCATGGATGAGTAAACATGGTTCAATTTCAACTTATCAACTGCGCTTTCCATGAGAGTCCTGTCCTCATCACGCAAAGCAAACAGCGACACATAAGCGCAGCCCCATCACTGTTTCCGTCTCCGCACCTGAGTCGACCTACATTGTAATAACCGGTCCTAATCACTGATTATACATGTGACATTCTGATTGTTTACTGGAACAGGCTGTATGCTCAGACCGGTCCCATGACCGGGTCATAATGCGTTTGGCAGCAGATGGGCACATTCAGGCCAAAAATCCGAGAGGCGGCAGTTCACGCAGGGCGCCGCGGTGTGTGTTGAGTTGGATGTTTTGAACTCAAAGGACATGCCGTCTGTCGGACTTCAGCACTCACGCTGATGAGAAGGAGACCTGGCGTCACGTCACTACAGACCCTCGGTCCTGCTTTCAAGGCTTTTATTTCAGCCCTTTTAGTCTACTTCACATCACAGGCATTTGTGCTCATCTGAAACACAGAGGAACTTAATTGACATTTTCACCACGGTTTCAAAGAACTTCAAACGCAGAATAAATGGCCACCACTGCAAAAAAATAGCTTTTTGGAGATATGATGGCTTAGATAGAGCCTATGTGGATTATATAATTTTGTATTTTTCCTTTTTTACTCATTACAAAAAAATACAGAGTATTCGTAGGGCATGGTGGCTTAATGGTTTGGCTTAAAGGTGTCACACCTAACCCTAGTTCTACTGTATTTAGTTACTAATGTGAAAACTCATATGAATTATCATCTCAATATCTGTTCCAATATCGATCATGTGCCCTTATGAATGGAACATCACTTGGTGCTTTCTGTACTGTGGTCTAGCTTCGTTCGACCACTGGCTGAACTTATAGTTAATGTGGGGCCAGTCCCTCATTACCTTGTTCTCTTTGTCCCGCCTTAATGCGGCACTGGACCCTGTGAGGAATCCAGAATCACTTGTATAATAACGTAATTAATGGAAGTCGTTTCTCTGTATAGTGGATGAGTAAAGGGCAAGATGCTTGGCAGTGCTTCTTGTTCGCTACTCAGCAATAATGAGCATCCTTTACGTCTTCGAATGAAAGAACAGAACGGCAGCTGCTCAAGAGTCACGCTTTACCCAACCTAGACTTAAATACATCATTCTGCACTTAACCTCGGTATGCTTCCGCAGTGTTCCTGTTATTTCCTTTCGTCTTAAAGCAGTTGTGATGAAATGTTTGGTGTTCTATTAGGTGGCCTGACCTATTTGCTGTGAGAACACATTTGCTTAAATTTGACCTGAAGCCAGAGTACAAATTGTACCAGTTGGAGCCAGTTGGATTCAATAGAATCATCGGTCGGCATGTCAGAATGTCTCTGCTTGATGTTTATTGCTTTTTTTTTTTCTGTTCACTACACTGAACAGCTGGTCACACATCTAACCACATCACCCCACTGTGGTGAAAAATAGTACCCATGATGGCTCCAAGTCTGGCTTAAAGTGTTCAACCAGCTTTTTTAAGATTTCCAGTACAGCCTGGCCATAAACTGAATGCATGCATACTGCAACACCCCCCCCCCCCCAGTATGTATTAACTGGAAAGGCTTTAACTCGGCATGAGCTTTCACACACAGCGCTTTCTGTTTGCCCTGATATTGTCACTCAACCTGCAAGTTTTTTGAACAGCCCTGCGGGTGTCTCGATGTGGACTGCAGTGGTTGGAAATCCAGCTGCTTTGTTATTGGCCTGGCACAGGACACCATGTTGCACCTGATCTGAACTTAGGAGTTTCTTGGCGGGGGGGAGCCTTTGGCACTCCGCAGATTTACCCAGAACAGGGCGCCAATCCATCGCTGTCCCTGGTTTCTGTCTCCTGTTAAGCTCAGGCCAGCTGAACGATGTTGATATGTGCTCTAGTGTATAAATCATTGCCTTAGCAAGAAGACACAATGAGCTCATGAGCTGGCATTGACATCATTGTTGGGGAGGAGAGTCCAGAACGAGTAAAGCCTCCTATTATTTGTTGCAGAACATATATTTTTTGTTCTAGTTTTTTGTACTATATGAAATAAGGACCAGAGTACAGTCTTGTGCATGAAATGAGTTTTGTAAATGTAATGTCGTAACATTACATTCGTGTTCTGTATGCTCATCTTCCAGCGGTACCTGACCGATGTCAGCCCCGAGGTACATGTGTAAGTTTAATGCTCACGTTTTCCAATACGGACAACAACCTTTTATTCATTTAAATTTCATGCTTCAGCCGCGGAAACTACTTCAAAAGAACAAAGAGCAGGTCATGTTCCCTACAGGTCGTCATGCGTACTGTCATTTTTATGCATATCAAAGAGGACAGGAATGAAGTACAGTGCTTTATTCAGTTAAAAACCGCAAGCCCTTTGAAGCAAAGGAAAGAAAAGCAAACCAGGGACTGAATTTGTGACGTCCTGCAGTCTGTTACTGTTGCATTACTACATGTAAAAATGTCGGCTGAGGATTTCTGCATTCATCTTAAGTGTAAATAGGTTTAGATTTTACTAAATTCCAATGTTGTATTTGCAATGTCACATTTTGGGCTGGTAAAGGGTTATAATGGCAGCAAGCTCTCAATATATTTTTTTTCTTGCTTATTATCTCCAATAGACCTGTAGGATGTTGCCTGTCTTTATTATTTTACTGTATCAGTGACATTTATTGATTTTATACTCTGTAATATGTTTTTCTTATGCATAAAGTGGTTTTAGAGTTTCTATTGCATCATATTAGGCTTATCATCGAGGACAAGGAGGTGACATCTAAAAATGAATATACAAGTCTATTAAAAAACTGATAACATTACTTTTTTCTAACCCTGCAATGTCACTGATATCATTTTCCTGGTAGGTACAGGCACCCTATTGTCTCCTGTCTAACCTTCCAAAACCAATTTAAATGTGGGTCTTTTGCAAATGTTAAATTTGAATCTTCTGTTAAATCCATTTCTCGAGGATTGAAGGAAACGTTATTGTCATTTATGTAACATGTGTTTCATGAAATGTCTAGAAGGCATCACCCTAAACATAAAGACTGCAGAACTACAGGCTGAAAATCTGAAGACATCCTGAAAACATCTGCAGGAGGAACTAATTCTCCCCTTTACCAACTTTCCCTTTTAATTAATAATGGAGAGATAAGTGTTAATTGGAATGTAGATTAGCACTTCTAACAGTCACCATGTGATTAAAGAGACTGAAGTGTTTTTTACACCCATACGCTGTGGTAACAGACTTTTCTCAAATGAAATTAAAGAAACACGATTTGTTAAATTGAGACGCAAATTCTTTTTATGAATTTGTCTGTAAGATCTGATTAAATAGAATTACAATGATTTTCCAATACAGTTCATTTAAATATTACCTTATGCTGATTGGTTGAATAGTATTGTCATTTATCTGTTTGCATCATCTACCTTACCTGATCATAAATCTTGATCTATGACGGTTTATGCTTTAAAGATGTTTAATACCTAAAATGTGCATCTTCAATATCCCTGATCTATTCCTCATGTCAGAAACATGGAGGAGGGTAAATTTGATCCTGAGTCTGCAGATGAATCAAGAGGAAACTTGAGGAAAGTTGAACAAACCCAAATTCTTGCACCGCTTCATGGTCCTGTCAGATTCAGTGCAGACATAACTCCCTAATGTTTTGATGACAGACATCGGACTTTTTAAAAGATGCGGTAGTCCTGAAGACTGTTCCAGCCATGGTGCTCACTGAGTGTGTGTGTGTGTGTGTGTGTGTGTGTGTGTGTGTGTGTGTGTATTCAGATGGAATATCTCTCCCTCTGGATTCACTTAAACTAAGTGCACTTATTTTGAGATGTATTTTTATTTAATCTTGTTAGCCTGCGCTTTTTTTTTTTTTTTTTTGACAGGTGGTGGACTGTTCGTGGGACGAGACGGTAAAAATCTACACCCCAGGATGTCTGGACGGTATGCAGCCTGGCGCACCATAAGAAAACAAACGGTCACTGTCGCTGCGGCAGAACGGTGACTCTGCAGAGGTTTCCCAGTGAGCATCTCCATCACAGAGGGGTAAAGAAGTTATAGCTGCTAATGCTGCTTCTTCTAAATCCTACAAATGGAAAATTAATCCAGTCTAGATATTATTGGTCTTCTTTAATCATGCGCCGTAGACAGCATTAACATAACAATTATACAACATATCTGACAAAAGAGTTCAATCAGAAACAGCAGTACTGGTTAATTGGAATTATTGGGGATAATTGGGATATGAAGATTAACAGTTTTATAATTAATATCATGGTTTCTCTTTATAAAATATATAATAATGTGTTTAAAGTTCCCATACCACTAAAAAAAATCCCATTTCCATTCAGGATTTATGAGCCAGGACATCAGTCAACTAGTCTAACTAATTTTAAAGCAGTGTATTCTCCTTTGGTTATTTGATTGTCTGTGTCAAATAAACTGCTTGGTTTTTAACACTGACAGCTCATGACGTTTTATAAGTGTCTGACAACATGCTATGGATCTATTCTGACACATTTTAGTACAGAAGACAGTTTTTGTTGTTTAATTATCTGCAGAAATATTTCTATCGTCGTGGTGGAAAATGTGGACTGTTAAAAATCTTTTTCTTTTGATATGGCCTGGAGATGGTCCTGTGTTAGTGTTATTGTTGGGTTATTCAGTAAAATTTAAGAAGTTAAAGGGAACAGAACGATCCGCTGCACTGGAAGCTCATTGGATCAGCGCTGAGCCTCGAGTTGCGCATTTAAGTGAAACTGCAGGAGGCGCTTTGAGTGCTGCATTCACTTCAGCACCTCACGAAGCACCGAACCCAGCGGGGAGGCAGGACACGCACTTTTCCCACTGTGGGGCGTGAGAGGACTTTTGGAAAACCCTCGTGTTGGTGCTTGCGGGTCCGTGGGATGCGCGCAGAGGCACTTTATCCGATCTAATGCGCAGCAGATTGGAACTTCTGCAGCTTCACATGCGCGTCAGAGGAGGAGGAGGACAGCTCGGGGATACTCGCCGGATTTTGCACAATTAGGATTTTTTTTAAAAAGCTCTTTTATATTATATTTTTTAATCCCGCTGCACTTTAAGAAGTCAGTTCATAATGGAAGTTTGCAAAGGGAGGATGTTGGGTATCTCGGTGGCGGTGGCGCACGGCATCTTCTCCGGTTCTCTGAACATCCTGCTGAAGTTCCTCATCACCACCTACCACTTCACCTACCTGACCCTCATCCAGTGCCTCACCAGCGTCATGGCGGCGGTCACGCTGGAGGTCCTG
Organism: Corydoras maculifer; assembly: GCA_019802435.1. Lineage (NCBI taxonomy): Eukaryota > Metazoa > Chordata > Actinopteri > Siluriformes > Callichthyidae > Corydoras > Corydoras maculifer. Next base: position 67,553 of record JAFMOD010001573.1, read on the forward strand.
CGCCGGCTCGGGCTGGTGGACATCCCGCCGCCCAGCGTGCGCCTGGCCCGCGTGTTCGCCGGGGTGTGCGCGCTGTCCACGCTGCAGTCCACGCTGACGCTCTGGTCTCTGCGTGGGCTCAGTCTGCCCATGTACGTGGTGTTCAAACGCTGCCTGCCCCTCGCAACCCTGGCCGTCGGGGTGTGTGTGCTGCGAAACGGAGCTCCCTCCCCGGGGGTCATCGTGGCCGTCCTCATCACCACCGGGGGAGCCGCGCTGGCCGGTGAGTACCGTGTTTTGGTGTTTTTTTTAAACTTTGTCTGTCTTTGTTTCTGTTTATGTTTATTCTGATCTAAACCTTTAAAAAAAAATAAAAATAAAAACTGGAATGTCTGAGCAGTTTGTGCTCATGGGGAAGGATGCACTTTATTTTAATTATAACCTCAGCTCACAGGGAATTACAGCAAATGCGACCTTTTTAGATTTCGCAAAAAAAAAAGAATATTGCTGTATTTTTAGGCGACCACAGCTTTATTATAGTGAGGGATTAGTAGTTCAGTAGGGCGCCGTTAATAGAAAGATTCCATGCAAGTGAAATACACAAAAGTATTGGCACAAAGCTGTTAATCTTCGGGTTTTTGAAGCATCTAGACATACATTAAAAACAATTTAATGCCCCTAACTGTGTGGAAACACTTTGGCACAGACCTCTTTCTGCCCAAGGGCACGAAGCAAGGTTTCTAAAATCATTCTTAGTTGAGTTTGGAGTTATCATTTATGTTCTCGTTTTAGTTCCAATATGTTTATTTTGTTCATACTAATACCCTGTACGTCTGATATGATTTTGAATTTAGGATATATATATATATATATATATATATATATATATATATATATATATATATATATATATATATATTTTGCTAATCCCTTAATAGAAAAAAAGTAATTTCATTTGGCTTCTCTTTCAATTGAAATTGTTATTTGAGGGGTTCAGAGGGGTTCTGCGGGGTTTAGACATTATCATACTTCTATTTATTTTATATAAAACATACAAATTTCGAAGTGTTTCTAATTATATTAAAGACATACTATTAGCTTTATATATTAATAAATACAATTATTTTAATAAATAATAATAATTTTAATAAATAATGTTTAAAGGATGTATTTTTGCTCACCCTCTTTCTTTTGAGGACCAACATCGACGCTTATAGTTGCTGTGAGTGAATACTTTTCAGTGCAGCAGGTGGCGCTAATGAAAAAGTGCATCATTGGCCTGCAGTGTTCTAATGACAAGCTACAGATTATACTGTTATTGTAAACCTACATTGTACATCTGAACTGTTTTACATTCACCAACGTGTTTTTGGACTGTGGGAAGAAAGTCGGTTACCTGGATGAAGCCCACGCAGACACGAGGAGGACATGCAGCAGAGACACGAGAAGAACACTGCACAAAAAGATCTTTGTGTGATCTGCCCAGGAATGGAGGCTCAGACCTTGCTTTGAGGCATGATCAGTAATTACAGCTGCAGTGTGTAACTGCACGCAGACACAGAATGCACAAGTCCAGGCTCAGTCTAATAAGTTCACATGTGTTTTTCTGCGGGACAAGGTTTGATAACCTCATAATCCGAGCGTTAACATACATTTCAAAGCTTATTTTTTGTATATAAGCTTGTAAATCCATGTGTGTGCAGGTGCCGGAGACCTGACGGGTGACCCTTTCGGTTATGTGACGGGCATTTTAGCAGTTATTATCCACGCCTCTTACCTGGTGCTCATCCAGAAGACCAGTTTGGACAGCGAGCACGGCCCACTGACGGCTCAGTACATTATCGCGTTGATGGCCTCGCCGGTCTTATTTATCTGCTCGCTCGTGAGCATGGACGCCATCGACATGTGGACGTACGAAGGCTGGAGTAACCCGTTCATCACGGGCATCTTCTGTGTGAGCGTGCTGATTGGCTGCGCAATGAACTTCACCACGCTGCACTGCACCTACATCAACTCAGCCGTAACCACCAGCTTCGTGGGTGTGGTGAAGAGCATTGCTACCATCACGGTGGGCATGCTGGCCTTCAGTGACGTCCAGCCCACAAACCTGTTCATAGCCGGCGTGGTGGTCAACACGATCGGCTCCATCACCTACTGCGTGGTGAAGTATTTTGACACCAAGAAGAAGCTCAACTATCAGGATATGGACGAGGCAGCGAAGGACGAGGAGCTGCCAGGAGAGCCGTACGTGGAGCCCGCTGTCAAATCTGACGGACATGTACATGGTTTTCAAAATGGGAACCTGTCGGTACCCTTGGATCACAGCAGCTCGGGGACCATTTGTGACGACCGGGCCGCTGAGTCTATAGAGTTACAGAAATCAGCTACATCTCCCGAAAGTGGGCCGAGGGTAAACGACAATTTTACCAATGTATGGAGATCGGTGCGCACATTACAGTTTCTGAAGAAGGACACGTTACTGGACAACATGGAGGTGCAGAGTCCATGATGATGCCCGAGACGCATGCCAAGCTACAGCATCGCAGATTGCCTGTGAACAAGAGGAATGTTTTTCATGCTCCCGCACACCTGAAATTAAAGAATGCTAGTATTTTTAAAAGACCCGGCCTGTTTGTATATTGACTACAATCCTATGCTGGCTGTTTTTAACATGGGATTTCATAATAATGAACGTGTTTGCTTGTTTTCTGATATGCAGGTGTTGGTTCAGACTGCAGAGGTAAAGGAATTTCCCTAGTTTCCCTTAAAACTTACTCAACATGGACAAAGGTTTTGGGACACATCTCTTAAACATTGGGTTAAGGTGTTGCTTTAGGTCCCGTTTCCAAACGTTCCCTGCAATTTGAACAGTTGTGTTTGTGGGAACTATTGCACAAGTAGTTTGTATGAAGGCTTGATTGGATGAGTTTGCATGAAACCTCTGACCTTAACCCCAAAACCAAAATCATTTTGTCCGACATTAGTGTCTGACCTCACAAATTCCCAATTGGATGAATGGGCACAAAATCCCAAACACACTCAAAATATTTAGACAGACTTTTAGGTGGGAGATGTTTTAGGTGGGAGATTTTGTTTGTCCATATAGTGTCAATTTAAATCCTATCAAATCACACAGAGCCTGAGAGGTGTGCAATCGGAGGGCAGCTGGGATTAGGAATGGGATTGATATTTATAACATCCGTAGTGTCCTAAAACTCCTGGGAACATTTTTATTTTAATCTTATTTTGCATATAATATTGCTGTTTTTTTATTAAATTATTTTCATTATTATGAAGACTAGTTTTATATATCCTAACAGCAGGTATAACATCAGTTGGTGTAGTTGTTGAAACCAAAGCATTACATTTAAGGTGATCCATAATCCCATATCATGGTCCTGGGTTAATAAACATGTGCTGGTTATGACAGTTTCATTTATATTTATTTGCTGCTGATTAGTATTATATATTTAAGAATATTTTTATTCTATAGAGTAAAGTCATACGGTTTTAAAAGCAAATTGTAACATACATCATATGGGCAAAAGTATTAAAAACACCAGCACTGTATATATATATAATGTGTATGAATATGTGTGTGTGTGTAACATTTACACTCTACCTTCTGTCCATGGACGTTGTTTCGGGACACGACGTTGGGATGGAAACTTGGTTCCCCAAGCAGTTCCTACACATTTAAAGGTATACAGTTGTGTAATATTAATGGCTACGTATTTGGTGGGTGTTTTCCAATACTTTTATCCACATAGTGTATGTTCAAAATTAAAATCCACTTACACACTCGTACTGTGGGGACATTTCATCTTTGTGAGGACCACAGGCTGCTCCCCATAGTAAAAGCTGTATGTTTCACGGTAAGGTACTCTTAGTGTTTTGGGATAGACTTTAAGCCAGTAGTAGTTACGGTCTTGTTTAGGATATGTAAAGGATATGTGTGTGTGTCTGTATGTTTTGTATTTGGTTCCTGTCTTTTCACTCTATTCTTTTTTTCCCGGCTAAAAATGATCCAGTATTTTGGTTTATTTTTCTAAATTGCATCTTGGTCCGATTGCCCTGCATGCTGGCATTCTGTCAGAGGAAAGAGTCCCGTCAGTGTTTGTGTAAAGTAAAAGAATAGAAAAGAAAAATCTAACCTTTAGGAGCAGACTTGCCTGGGGCGAGCCTAAATTTGGGGTATGTATGTGTGAAATATCCTGTTTCCACTTGACAATGGTAAACAATAAAAACAAACGTCTCGGAAAATAATTTTTAATACAATTTAAAGATGGAGCCATTTCCTTCCTTTTGCACATGTTGCAGGGATGTTCTCTCTGATGGATTATAAAAAAAAAAAATTAAATGTAAGAGTGTCTTTTTGTGATTTTTAGTACCCAGCAGCGGTAGCTGTGGTCATGCTGACATTGAGGAATGGTTCTTAAATCCCCAGCAGATGATGCACTAAGGGTCAGTGAGTAGGAAAAAAAAATCAGAAGATGTGCCTGAGGCAGGAAGAAATTCCGTTATTCTTTATGTTGACACAGTGATCATTACAGTGTGTATGTACACTCGCCATGGTGGGACCACCACCTGTGACTGCGCCATGTAATCATCTGCAGATCGGCGGCGATGTTCTTAACGCAGATGCACAAGTGCTTTGTGTAAAGGGATGTTGTGAATAAAGCAGCACATATGTGAATGTGAAAACTTCTAATAAAATCTGTAATTCCCCTTTCCTCCCATACAACACACACACCTCGATTTGTGTAACGACGGCAAAGACATCTGCAGCACACCACACGATCGGTCAACAGACCTACACACAGCAACACACTGCAATGTGACGATGAAATTGCACTGAATTGCACTTAATCACAAGCTCGGAGACAAGAACTAAATCCTCTCACAGTGTTCGTGTTGACTTCAAAGCATGAGTTCAGATCTCGGGACCAAGGCTCTGTTAATCCCTTTATCTAAACCTGAACCTGTTTCCACCTCAGCAGCACGTTACACCAGGATTTTGTACTTTATTTTTAACCAGGACTACAAATCTCATCATGTTAAAGAACAACCACTGACCAAAATACACCATCTGCTCAAACGTATTGCATTCAGATGTGTATCCCATGAAGCACCTAATCATCACATTTGAATAACTGTTTCCAGCTCCGTGTGAACAGTTTGGGCAATCTCATTAGAGTCCATAAAGACATGGTTGGGTGAGTGGAGTGTGGAATAAACCTCAGTGTTTAAACTCTTATAAATATACATGATTTCAACCGCTTTCTTATCAGGCCTTCTGCCCAAATCAGCAAACACTTCTTGAGAACGTTGATAAAACCCTGATTCACTGCTTTATCTTACCGTCATATTTTGATAAACATTTGCTGTGTAATCTCTGAAGCATCTGTTTTTTACAGCTTGTCGTCTGTGTGAACTAGCAGCATCTCACAATGTGCAGCTCAACCAGGTTAACAGCACCATATGATATACTGTCTTCTGGCTCAGGGCGCAAAATGAAAGGACTGTTTACCGGAAACATTAATGACAAAAGCCCTTGAAGCCAAATGCATGAAAAGTTAATGAAACAAATTGTTTTTTTTGGCTGCAAGTCACAGAAGAGTGACAAAATACAAGACCAAAAGTCCCATAGTGTCAAAGTGTGCATTTTATTTCAGCTGGGCCTCTTGATTCAGATATACCATCTGTAATACCATAATATAGTACATCATAGTGTCCTGCATGCATGATATAAAGAGGATGTGTCTTTTATTTTGGGTCTTTTCAGTCCAGGACGATATCGATAGCAGACTATAAACTGTAATCGGCCCCTCATTTGTTCAGGTGAACTTTGTGTGTGAGGTAAATTGATCAGATGAATATTCATTACTAATTTTTACTTTCTATTACAGATTATATTTTAATCAAAAATATTCAAATACAAAAATCAGTACATTCCCTTTAGAAAATGTCATGTTTTGAAGATTATTTGAAGATTATTTCTAACAGTTATTAAAAAATGATTTATCGAATTGAACGTGTTGGAAAAAAACATCTCATTTTCTGAACGATGAAAAAATGTTTTAGACATTGTCATGTGTTTAAATAAAACAACTTTCCACGTGTTTTCGTGGTTCAGTGGCTCCCTCTAGCGGAGACAGGCTATAACACTACAACTGGATGGACAGAATTATAGGTCACTCAGAGCCTGGTCCGCACAGAGCCTTGAATTTAACTTACACTTCGGTGTTTATACAGAAAGTAAATGCTAAAATAAGTTTTAAATTAATGTAACACTCTGTGTGTTTTCCACATGAACAACCACAATATATTCACATACGTTAAAATAAATTGTAAATTAAACTTCATTATTCGAATATTAAACATAGACGTAGTCAACTGCCATGGACTTGGAGGTTAACCTTTGATTCTAAGTAAAGGAAAAAAACTCAAAATGATCGTAAAATGTTAAAAATGTCAAAACATCGACCCTTTACTTAAGACTGTCTTTATCAAAACGCGTTTTACGGATTCGTCCCATTTTGGCATCCATAACTCCATGCCTTCGCGTTTAGTTTTTTTCCTACCGGTTTATTTAAATTCGGCCACATCTGAACTTTGATTAGCTGTCTTTTTTAACATATCCAATAAGAGTGTGGCAACGACTGAAGATCAACCAGTCATCGCACAGTAGGCAGGATTTTAGTCTTTCTGAATACGGGTGGGTTAATGACGCAGGCCAACGGTTTGAACGTGTGCGGCGGGCCAGGTTTTCAAACAGAAGCCGTCTGTTGTGCGACGTAAATGTAAGTTTATTTGTTGTGTAAGTAACTAAAAACGCTTTAAAACGACACGCAAACTCGATTTTACACACGTTAGGTGACACGAAGGCGCGTTTAAATGCATTTTGTCGTATGTTTTCGTTCTTAGTTGACGAGGAAACGCCGAGTGATAATTAACCGAATAAACGTCCCAGTAATGTTTAATAATGTTAATGTTTAATAATGTTTATTATCACTATTAAGCTAAATATAACGTGCAATGTTGCAAAAATAAAACGTTTGCTGTTACTTTTCGAACAAGATATTAATTGCTCGGGGGCACTAACCATGCAGATGGACTTTGTAGTTCTACAATTACAAATTGTAGTCCAACTCATTCTCTGCGTTTAGTCCTCTTTTCATTTAATTGTCGGGACATCTTTAGGTCATAGCAACCTGAGTGCACGGATAAGAAGAAAACTAATAAACTGCATTCTAAGGCAGTTCTGTTCCACCTGCACATTAGTCTGAGAATGATGCAGCACCCAAAATAATACCTGGTCTATAAAGCTGCTGATCACTAAAACAAAGTGAAGAGGAAACAAAAGTATGTGGAGAAACATAAACCATTTGCAACTGTAGAATTACAAAGTACATATCTGTACTGTAAGTGAAAGTGTACTGTGAGGTGTACCTAAAAAATTGCAGGTTTATCCTTTAAGTGTTAAAATTAAAAAGTAAATAAGTAGCCCTAATCTGTATAACTGTCCACTTAATGGAGAAAAGGTATCGGAACACTCCTCTTATTTATTTTTCACCTAAGCCCGATTGCTCCCCAGGTACAGTGTACAGGGCTGTGTGTGTGTGTGTGTGTGTGTGTGTTTTACTGCATGGATGGGTTCAATGTGAAATTTCCTGTGTGTAAACACTGTAGGAAATATTAGATCACTTTATCTTCTACTTGACTCTTTTGTTGTTGTTGTTGTTAATCACTTTATTATTTTCACAAATTCCAGCTTTTAAATCTTTTATCTTGTGCTTTTATTCTTAGTTACCATGGAAAGACTGAGCACAAAACCACAGGACACATTTAAAACTCCATGCAAACCAGACAGAATAAAGAGTCCAGGTAATGATTTATTATACAGGACATAAAGTTCTATCTGTAATACTATGTACTTTGACACCAGATTTGCTTTATAAGTTCATCATGTAGACAAAAGTATTGGGACATGCTTCTTAATTGTTGAAGTCAGACAGGGGTTACATTTAGTCCTACTACCACATGTGTAATTATAAGCTTCCAACTTTATTTAGAACAGTCATTAACACACCAAGTTGTAATTAATAGATTTCCTTATACTTCTGTCACATGATGAATTTTACATGAGGTGTTTAAATTAATTAAGCAATAAGGTACGAGAGGGCGGCATTACTGTGAGTAAATCATGGGAGAGAGGAGTTATTAGGTCAGACACAAGGCAGAGTACTGTTACTTTTTTTGCAATACACAACTTTGTGTCATTGCTTTGATAAAATGGTTACAAACGCACTATAATAAACAAAAACAAGCTTTAAGTCATAAATGCATTTAATAAAAGCATAAACATTAATCTGGTCTTCCGTGACTTAATGTAGTTTGGTTTTGCAAACAAATACTGCCATCTAGTAGCCAAATTACAGAGCACAGTTTATAAAAAACATTTGGAGAAAAAGGTATTGTATATCACAAATTGATGCCTCTGTGAAGAGCTCAGAGTTGTGTGTTATTGTTAATGTCATGAATGGACAAATGGCTCAGCCAATCAGATTTAAGGACTGAAACTACCCGTTTTATAATTTTTCTTGTGAGATTCAGTTCACAACACTGCTGCTAAGTTTTTGTCCAGCAGAGGGCGACAATAACACTGTTTTTGCACCTTTTATTAAAGTGAAGGTTTTAAGGTGTTTTTTGTTTGTAGTGATTACATGATGCATTTGAAAACCACATAAGATAAAAGATCGTGTGTGTGTACTATTCCATCAGTCATGTTACTTGAATAGTATAATGGATACAACTGTATAGTTTCAAGGTGATTTTTTTTTTTTCTTTAACCATAGTTTACAAACACTTATAAGAAGCAAATTGCATGCAGTAACTGATTTTCAGATTATGTTCCATGTGGTTGCAGGTGCAGGTGGAACACCCGTCATGATACCGGCTTCTCCATTCATGAAGAAACTTGGCTGTGGGACCGGGGTGAACGTTTATCTCATGAACAGGTACCCTGACTGTAATCAGTGTTAAAGTGGTTAATGGATTGATGTGTTTGGTGCCATAGTAATAGTTGCTAATGTGGTAGAACTGGGAAGCAGACACACTCACCCTGGGCCATCAAGAAAATTGCCAGCAAGTGTGAAAAAACTCAGAAGAACGTTTACCTGCAGCGTCTTTCTGCCGAGGCCAAGATCCTTAAAGATCTTAAGCATCCCAACATCGTTGGTAATGATTCTAACTTTCCTTGTTAAAATCTGTTGATTTGCAAACTGTATTTTGATTAAACCTTTATGCATTTAATGTAACTCAATATGAGTATTGTATGTTCAAACTGCAGGATTCAGAGCCTTCACCACAGCAAAGGATGGTTCAAAGTGTTTGGCTATGGAGTACGGAGGGGAGCAGTCGCTAAATGACCTGATCGAAAGGCGGAGTCAGGAGGGTTTAGGGCCATTTCCAGTTGCCACGATTGAAAAAGTGGCGCTTCATGTTGCTCGTGGTTTACAGGTATCACACTAATGACTCTTATTACTGTGGATGAGAATTTAATTTAGTCTGTCTTAATGATGTACTGCTTGATTTTGTTAAAGTCAGAATCAGGAAATGTTTTTGCTCCACTTACCATAATGATGGACTTCGTAGTTCTACAATTCCAGACTGTAGTCCATCTGTTTGTGGACTAAAGTACGTACTGTGTACTCTGTTCTCTAATGGTCAGTATCTTAATAGTAGCACCACAGAGCAGGTGATATTTTGTCTTTGTGTTATTCCTATCCCAGCAGTGTCACTTAAGTTTTTAAATGAAACTACAGCAATAGAGTATGAAGACACAGATGGACTACAGTAATTGTAAAACTACAAAGTCCATCTATATGTTAAGTGTTGACAGAATTATAGATTAATCAGTGATTGTGCTACACACTGTTATTGTGCCAACACTGGAGATGTATATAGATTACAGCTCGATCACTTGTGTAATGATGTGTTTTGAGGGTGAGAACACTTTTTTTAAGCCAATGACAGCACAGAAATTTTAACTCCTTCATTAAACAAGTTCAGGTTTAATTAAAACATTGTGCTGAACGGTTGTGCACTTCTGAAACCTAATTACTGAACATTAGGGTTGATGTTTTTCATCAGTATCTGCACAATGAGAAGAGGCTGCTGCATGGAGACATGAAATCCTGCAACATCGTCATTAAAGGAGACTTCGACACCATTAAGATCTGCGACGTCGGCGTGTCTCTGACCTTGGATGAGAACATGCAGGGTAATTAAAGTCTGTAAAAGTTTTTGATGTTTAACTCATGATCGTTTATAAAAACTTGTATTTACCACTTCCGCAGTGAGCGACCCGAAGGCAGACTACGTCGGGACGGAGCCGTGGAATCCTAAAGAGGCTCTGCTGGGTGGCGTCATCACCGATAAAGCTGATGTCTTTGCTTATGGACTCACGCTGTGGGAGATGATGACCCTCTCTGTGCCACATCTGGAGATGCTGGATACTGAGGATGACGAGGAGGATGAAGGTAGGGTTCTAACCTTTGTTCTACGAATGCAGGTCACAAACTATATAGGTGGACTGTGTAGTTCTACAGTTAGTTTGTGGTATTTTTCTTTACATACTTTGTCTTGTTTACTTCTTTAAGTGTTAGTATCTTTGTGTAACATCAATGTCGTCGACTGATACAAGTGCTACATTTACATTATTATTACAAACACATCAGTGTTTGCATGATGGTGGTAGCTGTACTGACAATCACGCAGCAACAACTTTGTTACTGTCTCTAACTTGGCATCTTCAGGGTGATGTGATAAAGTATTTAAATGCAGTGTTAAGTAGTCCACCACCCTGTTACTACCCATTCTGTTATCCTAACTTGGTTAAGTTACAGACAATAACAGGTTTATAGAGAAACAAAATGTGACTATACATTAGTGAGTTTTCACGTGATGGAACCATTAAAGGTTTATCTTGATTGTTTCTAAAAATGCATCTAAAAGTCAACATCAATTTGCAGTGTTAGTAAATGTCTCAATGTCTTCATTATTTTCTAAAAGGTTTTCTCTGTATGTGAGAAAATACAGCATCAGTTTTATAAGAACTTCTTACAAATTGTTAAATTTATTTTGCTGTATTTAATTCTCAGAGGATTCCTTTGATGAGGATGACTTTGATGAAGATGCCTACTATGAGCGTTTGGGAACACGGCCTCCTCTTGATGCTGCGACGCTGGGTGGGGGCTACCAGAGGATGGTGGAGCTGTTCTGTCTCTGTACTGAGGAGAAGCCAAGCAAAAGACCTTCTGCTGCACGCATCGTTCAGGTTCTGGAGTCCAACATGCAGCTGAGTGAATCTCAGAGTGAGGTTATAGTTATAGATGAGTAAGTTACTGTGTTCAGCTTTTAACAGGTGGTTTTGTGTCTTTATACATGTTTATCAACACATACAGTTTGTTTGTCTTTGCTAAAACCAACACTGTCTGTAGACTTTAAAACCACTTTGGTTTTGAAATTTGTTTAAGTTGTCAGACTATAAGTCCAACAGTGTTTAACCCAAGACGTGAGACTCTATGAATTCTTCATGTTCTGATTGTATTTGTATGTATAAAAGTTTACAAACTGTATGCAAATCATCAGAACATGTTAAATGAAATCAAGCTGGTTGGAAACAATTTATTTAAAATATATACAAAATAAAGCACTTTAGAAATAAACAAACATCTTAGTGATTAAACATTCTAACATGCATCTTTACACTAAAATACAACATTCAGTCATCGATCAGAAACTTCTGGTCCAGTCTGTTTGCTTTTGTGTTAAAGAAAAAAATTAATAAAATCAATACAGAACATCAGCAGAACATGAACCAATTAACCTTCAGTGATTTAACTAAAGAACCTCTGTTTTGGGGAATTTAACAGGTTCAAACACTAACAGTTTCAGTATAAAACTAAAGCAAAAGACAAACATCTTAACCTGTAGCCTGAACTGTACGTTCTAAAGTCAAACCTGGATCAATTTAGAATCAGAAGCTCAGACTGCCGTCATACAAACCTAAACAGATGCACACTCAGCTGATGAAGTTGTAAACCAGAAACCTCGCTGTTCCACAGTATTTGGTTGCAAACAGTTTTCCATCAGGAGTGGGATCCGAGAAGGCGATTTCACTTTTGGTCAGGGGGCTTCCGTATGTGAAGGAACTCCTGCAGTGAGGTAACGGTATTAGAACGATTCCACAGTAACAAAATACATAAGAGTCATGACAGGGTCGGTATTGTAAACCAATAACCAGCAACGTGATCTGTAGTAAAGCAAAGTTGTTTTTTCTAAACGTTGTGATTAAACAAACATTGTAAAATTAGTTTACTCCACACATTGACATAACACACATTTGTCTAAAACACACTGAAGGGAAAATGCAGATGTACCTCATTGTATCAAGCAGGCGTGTGGCGACACTCTTCCTCCGCATCAGGTTAAACACCCAGATCCGACTCACCCCGCAGATGGCTTTCTCTGGCAGAGTGGAGCAGCACCACGCTCGGTGACGCTCCATGAAATCCTCTCTGCTCAGGTTCAGGTGCTGCTCCGGCTGCTCCAGCACTCTAAACGCCTACGTTACACAACATTAAAACACATTAAGAAAATTAAACAAGTTTCACAGCAGCAACACGAACGTCCTCCTAATACAAAAACAATGTGCGTCAGTGACGCTGTGTATTATTCAGATATCAGTGTTGATGAATAGTTTATTGAAAGTCCCCCACCTGTCTGATCGGCTCAGCCACCAGGCAGCCCACTACCATCTTGTCACTGTTGATGAAGAGGTAGGTTTTGGCAGAACTGGGGCTGCTGAGGTTGATCTGCTGAAAGCCCAGCTCTGAATCGGCAATGCGCCTCACATCCTCCGCCTGAAGACAAGTGGAAACGTTTAATCCAGCTGCACAAAACAAAACTGATCCCTCAAACTCTAATCATCTCATGCATGATTACTTTTACAAAAAAACATTAAAGGTAAATGAAGTTATAAGAAATAAGTATCTAAATAAAATGATGGATTTAAACATACATTTATATGGTTTTTGACCCAACTGCTGAATAAAAACGAGTGTTCATTACTCTGAGAACGTACACTTACCTTTTTGGTGGCATACTTTGGGTCTTCAGGAAGCACCAGTATGATTTTTCCATCCCAAAATTCTGCTACAACTCTCTCCTTCTTCCAGCCCTGAATAAGATTAAAATAAATCAGTGAACATGTAAAAGCATCTAACGCATGAAGTTAAATAAGCAGAATCAGAGGCACTGTACAAGTTCCATACCACAAACTTGATGGTGTCTAATAAGCGCTGATGAAACTGCGTGTGCTGGAAGTTGTCTTCTGGACTGTCCGCGCTGTACAGCATGCCACAGGATCCACAGGTGGTGGCGCCGAACTGCTTTTGTCCAGCATCCTGTACAGAGATCAAACAAAAGTTTACACAATCACAACTGTTCTAACAAAGTATTCATTCCGGTTAAAGTAAAATGTTCAACACCTAGTTAGGGTCATTAGTGTGAATTGTGTGACATGTTCTTCCCATTGGTTTCTACAGTTCATATACATTAGTTGATTATGTAAAGCTAATTAATTAGGCTGAGCTTTACATCCTGGGAAAGCAAACATGATAAGTGCAGTGTCATCATGTATGGCTTCATTTAAAAAATAGAGAGATGCATAAGTGTGAATGCAGTACAAAGTTTTTACAAAGCATTTACAGTTTTATGAAAAAGCTGACTGTCCAAAGTGCTAGTGTGGTTAGGTAATATTTGAAGAGTGAAATGTAAACAGAAAGTATAATCAGTATGTGCTTTCAGCTGGTGGGTGTGTCTGTACATCACTTGGGATCTAGCAAGTTTCATGTTTGTAGCTTGAAAATTGACTGAGTTAAACCACTTTGAATATCAGATTATTTCCTATAGGAAATTTACCAAGCCAACTTTGAACATTGATCTAAAGTGAACATAGAGTGCGATCACTCAGTGATTTCACAAAACAGGTTGGGCTCAGCCATCAACAACTCCAGCACATTTTGTTTTTGTAGCCTAAAAACCAGCAGATTTGGAGGTGTAAAAAAAAAATTAAAGGGAATTTTGGCTCATAAAAATGCTCTCAGGAACAGTTTGACCGATTCCTTAGCTGTATACAAGCACTTCTCTCAACAATTAACCGGACGTGTCCTGCAAAAATCACGTCGATATCTCGAAAATTATGGGAGAGGAAAGCCAAAAATAAATGCAATATTTCAATTCTAAACATTCGTTGGTCCTCAAAATGCAAATATAAACACATTACATCACCTAAAGCATCTGCTGAATAACAATGTCAATGTGTGAGGCAAACATCCCATACACAAGGTGCAATTAGACTGAATACTTTACATTGTGGCCATCCTGAGTCAAGTACACTGACGGAGTCTACTCACAATGATGAGCTGATCGTCTTCATTCTGGTTCTTCAGCTCCTTCCTCCTCCTGGCACTTCTCTCTTTGGCTGTGAGAGCTGGCGTGTTGAGGGAAGCAGGAGTGCTGCAGTGTAGAGGTGAAGTCAGACCGTTCTTCTGGCACCTTCAATGACACCACAAACAGCAAAGAAAATCAGACTACAACATATGAATCAGATTTATTACGTAATTAAGATGAAGACATCGTACTTCTCACCTCTTAGAGCCAAATATGGGATACAGAGCAGTTTCTGAAAAGGCAGAAATAATGTAAACACTCATTATGTAAACACTTCACAAAGAGCACAAAGTTGAGATTTAACTTACCATCTGAACAATCCTCATTATGTGAAGGGCTGACGTCGCCGACATCCATCACTGCAGCTGAATCCTGAAAACATTTAAGATCTGGATACAGAGCTCAGTATATTAAATTAACGATAAATCATGAAAATGACATTTAAACTCACCTGCTTAGCTGTATTATGGGATGCATCTAAAGACGGGGACTTCTTTGCAGGCACATTATTTTTGATATCGGTACGACTGACCTCTAAAAGTCCCTGCGAGTCAACAGACTGACTGGAAGGGGTCTGTTCACTGCACTCAGCAGCGGGTGGTTCAGCTTTGACCGCCGTCGACGGTGGAGGATTCGGCTGGGACTTGATGAAAACGGCCTGTCGCACAGGAGAAGGTTCCCTCTGGACTGGAAGCACACTTGTCTTGCAGGGCTTTTGTGACATGGGTTTCTGCTTCACCGTGTGTGGTTTGTACATAGATGCTGTTTTTTTACCAGACCCGAAGAAAGCGGCGCCCACGACAATTCGGGGCTTGTATTTGGGTTTTATTGAGCCAAACGTGAAGGGGACCTGCCTTTTCTCTTCCAAAACCTGAACCTTCTTTCTGGAGGAATCTCTGGGTTTGGATGAGAAGTAGTTTTTTATGTTTGATTTCTGACTGGTGGTTCTGCTCAGCTTCTTAGACATTTTGTTTTTGTCAGACACCGAAACACCAGGCTGGTCCTCCCTCCGGCTGGATGGAGGCGACTTGGAGTCGTTTAGCTGCTTCCGTTCAAGCGGTGTGAGATAAAGGGGTTTCCTCTTGCTGTAAAAAGACCCCGTTCCCACTGTGGGTTTGCAGGGAGAGGCTTTTTTTGGTGGGGACTCCAAAGTGGCCATCTTGCGCATCTTTTTCGGTGTGCAGGGAGAACAGGATGGTGCACGTCT
This sequence comes from Corydoras maculifer, assembly GCA_019802435.1. Taxonomy (NCBI): domain Eukaryota; kingdom Metazoa; phylum Chordata; class Actinopteri; order Siluriformes; family Callichthyidae; genus Corydoras; species Corydoras maculifer. The sequence continues at coordinate 83,259 of JAFMOD010001573.1, forward strand.
ACATTCAGGTGAGGAGACCCCAGGGGACTGGTTCTCCTTTTGACGGAGGGACCTTCTTCTCACATCTGTCCTTTTAACCGGACTAAAGAAAATTATTTGAATTTAAAATGAATTCTACTTTTTGAATTCTAAAACAATGATGGACATGCACAAACCTCTCAGTCACTGGAGAGCAAGGCTTCCTTTTCTTTGTCGTGGAACAGGACATTCTCATGTCACCTAAAGCAAAATTTAAATAAAAAAATAAAAAAATAAAAGTCAACATACATGTGGTTAATTTACTAGTTGTAGTCAGCCTCAAGTTCTTCATCAGTGCTCACCAATACTTTCACTTCAGCAGTGTTACTACATTATTTAAAAACTACAGCAGCATTGCTGGTGGCACAGTGGCTTAGCATGTTCTCCATTCAGCTCTAGGGGATTCCCGGTTCTAATCCCAAACTGGGTGGAGTTTCCATGTTCTCCCCGTGTCCGTGTGGGTTTCCTCCGGGTTCTCCGGTTTCCTCCCACAGTCCAAAAACATGGATCAAGGTCAATTGAATTCTCTAATTGCCCCATATAGAGTGTGTGTGTGAGTGCCCAGCAATAAGATTGGTGCCCTATACTGGGTGTATCTGCCCAGCGCCCAAAACGTTCTCCCCTGGATGGGCATGGAGAACCATGGATGGATAAAGGATACAGCAGCATTGCTGTATCTGATCCACAACACAAGCCAACACCTCCATCACGTACTGCAGTGATAAAAAATCTACCACAGAAATAAAAAATAAATCCACGGTCATAATGTGGGGATAATAGATAACATTCCACAGTTTATATACACAAGTGGGTCTACATGGTAAGTGGAAATGATAGTTTGTGTAGAAAGGAGGGGGTAACAAATAAAAGTGGGCAATAATTGTTGAGGGGAAACACGACACGGTGGCTTAGTGGTTTAGCATGTTCTCCTCTCAGCGCTAGGGATTTCCAGTTCGAATCCCAATCTGGGTGGAGTTTGCATGTTCTCCCCGTGTTCGCGTGGGTTTCCTCCGGGTTCTCCAGTTTCCTCCCACAGTCCAAACATATGGCTCAAGGTTAATTGAATTCTCCAAATTGCCCCATATAGAGTATGTGAGTGAGTGTGTACAGTGATAGATTGGCGCCCTGTCCTGGGTGTATCTGCCCAGCGCCCAAAACGTTCTCCCCTGGATGGGCATGGGGAACCCCCCTCACAACCCTAATATAGGATAAAGAAGATAATGGATGGAATAACTGCTAAGGTAACTCGAAACACGACGACTTTTATTTCACACAACAAGCGGCTCACGCCAGGGTGTCCGTAATACAGTGAATCGCCCGCAGTCGGCGAACTTTGTCGAATTGAACGCGATTCGTTAAGACAATTTTTTTTATTATCGTTATTAAACTAAAACTCGGTCTTATTTTAAACTCACGTCATTAAAGTCGAAAGGTAATTCGCTTCGTCGTGACGTCGCAGTTTCTGAGGTAAAAACGTTTGCCTCGCGCGCCAAACTCACGAGAACCGCCGGATTAAACCACATGACGTGAACAAACTGCCCGTCCGCGGTGTGAATGTGAACGTAAACTCTTACCGGGTCGGAAAGCGGATTAAAACGCAGAATTGTTGGTTTAAACGGAGTTTTTTTCGGTCGTTCTCCTCCCGTGACGCCGCGCGCTCGCGCTATCCCCGCTTTCAAACCGCGCGCTAAAATTAAGGTTTTTTTTGCGCGAGGCTCAGCGCCCCGCCTCCTCCGAGCTAGCATTTCAAAATAAAAGTCCGTGTGACCCCCTCGCGGATAAACGAATGGCATACAGAACGTGGTCGTATGTATTCATTCATTAATTATCTCCCGCTTATCCTCTATTAGGGTCGCGGTGGGGTTCCCCATGCCCATCCAGGGGAGAACGTCTCGGGCGCTGGGCAGATAGACCCAGGACAGGGCGCCAATCCATCACTGGGCACACACTCACTCACACAGACACATTCTATATGGGGCAATTTTGAGAATTCAATTGACTTGATCCATGTTTTTGGACTGTGGGAGGAAACCGGAGAACCCGGAGGAAAGCCACACAGACACGGGAAGAACATGGTAACTCCACCCAGATGGGGATTCGAACCGGGAATCCCTAGCGCTGAGCGGCGAACGTGCTAACCACTAAGCCACCGTGCCGCCCGTCGTATTTACACAATTATCATTTTGACATTAAAATCCATGCTGTGATATATCCACTCACTTCCTCTTAATCCTCTACAAGGGTCGCTGGCGTATTGTAATTCAAATATAATTAAGTTCAAGTTATTTGTATATAAAGCCTTTTGCTTTATATTTTTTTATATTTATATATTTTTTGCTGACGAATACTGGATGGAACCTGAATATTAATTGGACTGGCGGTCCTGCAGGACGCCCTTAATGGACTCACATATAGTTTTCCAGTTGTTAAGAGTTTTTCCATTTGTTTAATATCTCTACACGTCTGTCCTACACTGTTGATGCTGCCTGGCTGCTCAAGTAGGATGAGTCCCCCACTGAGTCTTGGTCCTCCCAAGGTTTCTTCTTTAAATAACAACATAAGGGAGTTGTTTTTTTTGCCACTGTCGCTTCAGCTTGCTCTTTGTGGGTTTAAAGGCTTTTCATTCTGTAAAGCTGCTTTGTGACAATGTACTGTTGTAAAAAAAAAAGCGCTATAGAAATCAATAACTTGAACTTGAATCCTCTCCTGAACTCCAGCTTCAGATCTCTTGCAGAAGTTTGAGTCCAAACTTTGATTTTGAAACCCCGTCCTCACCTCCAGCAGCAGCGTCGTTTCCCCGTGTGGGTTAGTTTTAAATCGAGTGCTCACTTAATGGTAGCGTGTATGTGTCGCTTCTCGTCTCCTTAATTTAATGAACGTGTTTATTTAGTGCGTCCATCTGCATGGAATCATGGTTTTCTACTTCACGAGCGCCGGTGAGTACAGAATCTAAAACCTGTAGTAGGCTTACAGATTCGAAGGCGATATTTCCCACCCGTATTGGTGAACATCAAGCTCGTCTCACTGTGATTGGTCAATAACAACTAGGAGCTTGGACATCTATTGGCTGTTGATATTGTGTTTGACGCGTGAACCAATGGTCGTACATGAGGCGGAACTTATTGTAATACGGGTAGGAAAACAACTATCAGAATAGATGTAGATCTAACGCGCTACTGTTAGTTTTCAAAACTCCGTTTTTTTTAAACCTGAAATAAATATTTGTAAATAAATAATCCGTATTATAAAGTGAGCGGATCAACAACAATATTGTGGCAGATCTTTGATTTATCCTTTTTTCATTCATTATCTCCCGCTTTATCTTATATTAGGGTCGTGGGGTGGGTGGGTGGGGGGGAGGGGGAGTTCCCCATGCCCATCTAGGGGGGAACGTTTCGGGCGCTGGGCAAATACACCCAGGACAGGGCAGCAATCTATCGCTGGGCACACACTCACACACAAACACACTCTATATGGGGCAATTTGGAGCATTCAATTGACTTGATCCATGTTTTTGGAATGTGGGGGGGAAACCGGAGAACCCGGAGGAAAGCCACGCGGACACGGGGAGAACATGGAAACTCCACCCAGATTGGGATTTGATCCGGGAATCCCTAGCGCTGAGAGGAGATAATGCTAAACCACTAAGCCACCGTGTCGCCCAGTTAATTTATTAATTTATTTATTTAATACTAACCACTAAGCCACCAAGCCGCCATCTTTGATTGAACGGAGGCTTAATTTGATCTATTTGCAGTCCCTGATGTTCATTCAGTCCACCCCATGACAACACGAGCCGTCCTGTCTGAGTTCGAACCCATAACATTTAGATCATCCATCACAGAACTGCACTTAAAGTAAACTGCCCCCCTGTGCTCCTGTATGAGGCTGTAAACTGTAATTAAATAACAAAAAGTATTACCTTAGTGGTTAGCACGTTCACCTCTCAGCACTAGGGATTCCCGATTCGAATCCCCATCTGGGTGGAGTTTCCATGTTCTCCCCGTGTCCGTGTGGGTTTCCTCCGGGTTCCTCCCACAGTCCAAAAACATGGATCAAGTCAATTGAGTTCTCCAAATTGCCCCATGTAAAGTGTGTTTGTGTGAGTGAGTGTGTGCCCAGCGATAGATTGCCGCCCTGTCCTGGGTGTATCTGCCCAGCGCCCGAGACGTTCTCTCCTGGATGGGGATGGGCATGGGGAACCCCCCCCCCCCGCGCGCGACCCTAATAGAGGATAAAGCGGAAGATAATGAATGAATGAAAAAAGTATTACCAGTAATTTAAATACAAAATAATTACTGAAGTGTCAGTGGCAAAAGAAATATGGAATATACCTTAAGATGTTTGGATATGTTAAAGGTTAACACAATATTTTTGCTTTTTATTTGTCTGAGTTCTCTATCTCAGTTAGTTGTAAACAGCAGCTGTGTGTTATATCTAATGTGCCTTATCTGTCATGCAGTTGTCACGCCACCCTATACCATCTACATGGGTAAAGACAAATATGAAAGTAAGTGCTCATTCACCCAAAATACATCGTATGGTTGAGTGAGTTGATTATTGTGGCTGATGACAAATATACTTTTTTTTTTCTCTAAACAGATGAGGATCTGATTAAATACGGCTGGCCAGAGGATATCTGGTAATTAAAAATTGAAATAAAAGTTCCAAAGTTGTTACAATGAGTGCTACTGATGAGTAGAGAGTGAGTTCTGCTATTATGGCCATGGTCTGATTATAACGTTTCCGATTCAGGTTTCATGTGGATAAACTCTCCTCAGCCCACGTGTACCTCCGAATGCCCAAAGTAGGTTCAATAATTCTATTCTCACTGTGTGTTACCTTGAATTTCTTACAGCAGAGTTGTATTCAGTTCATATTTTTGTCACGCTACAGGGAAAAACGATAGATGACATTCCCAAAGAAGTGCTGATCGACTGTGCGCAGCTTGTAAAGAACAACAGCATTCAAGGTGAAGTTTTATTCAGGGCTATCGACCAATGTATAGCAAATCTACTTTTTTTTTTTTTTTACCAGGATTGACATTATAGACAATGATTACTTAAATTTTGGGGCGGAAAATTGTTTATATTTTAAACAAAACTCTAGAATCTTTTATTTTCTTTTATTGCCAGGATGCAAAATGAACAACATCAGTATCGTGTACACACCATGGGGCAACCTGAAGAAAACTGGGGACATGGACGTTGGCCAGATCGGCTTCCATCGGCAGAAAGAGGTACACAAAATTAATAACATGTCAGCAGTGTTATTCTCGTATCTCAAACTGTTCTGTGGGAAATTTAAACTGCACATGATGTTAAAATGAGTAATCAAGAGAGTCTGTCTTTGTGAGTGTGTGTGTGGGGGGGAATGGAAATCAATGCACCTGGGTGGGGTTCAGTCTTCTCCTTCGAGTATACTACAGTATACCATTTAAGGCATTATCTTTGTTTGTCATATATAAAACTTGATTGTATTATCATCATCACTTACAGGTCCGAACGGTGGCAGTGGAAAAGAAAGTCAATGAGATCGTCAATCGGTTGGAAAAAACCAAAGATGAACGATACCCCGATCTGGCAGCTGAGAAAGAGTCGCGAGACAGAGAGGAACGGAATGAGAAGAAGGCTCAGATCCAAGAAATCAAGAAGCGGGAAAAGGAAGAGATGAAAAAGAAGAAAGAGATGGAAGAGATGAGGTATCACGAGCACGTAAAGCTCATAATATTACGAACCAAAGCCTGTTTTCATTTATTTAATGCAAACTTATCACGAAGATAAACTGTGTTTTCTTTACAGGAGTTACTCCTCACTAATGAAGAGTGATAAAATGACAACGAACGAGGTAGCGTCCGGATTTTTTGCTGGACTTTGTTTAATATGGTTTAGCATTTGGCAGAGATTTAATTAATAATTATTTCTTACAGGATGGTAACGATTCGGACGATTTCATGTAGCTGCGATGTTTTTATCTTCGAGGACACTGACGTCTCACCTGCAGTTTCCCCTGATCCAGAACAGAGACCATGCTTTAAAGAACACTACAGTGTTTTAGTGCTTTAATGGACGAACCCGCTGTGCATCTAAAAGACGTGCCAATGAAACGTTCTGTCTGAGGCGTAAACGAGCAGATTAACCAAATGGTTGTCTGGAATGCAGCTGAAGGCTTTTGGGAGAAGAGCATTGGGCTCTTTATGAGTTGCATGAAATGTTTTTATTGTGTTCACTGATTGGGCTACACTGAACAAACCTGCTTCAACAATGATGTCATGAGTTAAAGCTTTGGATTGATGTCATGTTCTTGATTATAGGTTCCACATCAGGGCTTCAGTTCTAGTGCCGAATATCTTGGCTTGGCTTGCCTTTGTTAATGCTGATCCGAGCACATCTGAGACACCGACTGCATCTATGCACAGCAAGCATCAGCTGATTATTTTTATTTAATTCCTCTTCGGTCGACCGATTAATGCAAATCAATAAATCTTGAATTAAGCTGTCTGATCGCTCATGATATTTACATTTACACGTCTCGCCTAAAACCTTGACTATAGATTATATATCATACTATACATATATGTACAAAAGTATATGGATGTCTGCACATCATAGTGTTCTAATTTAGTCGCCCGCTGAAACTAAAACAGCTTTTTTATGGCTTTCTATACAATTTTAGTGTGCATGTGGGATTAATACATGTGTATATATAAATAATCAATTTGCACATTATTATTTTACACCTGCCTGGCTGCTCAGAACGATCAGCTCTCCCACTGAACCTTGGTCCTTACAACGACAATGTTTCTTCTTCCTATAAAACAAAACAAAAGCTTGGTAAGTTTTTGCTTAACAATCACTTCAACATGCTCTTTAAGAAAATAAGTTTGTTCCATACGAGTAAACAAAAGTGAACATTTGATTAAAAATATTTACTTGCTACACAACTGGTACAAAAATTAATTATTCACACACGTTGGCCACTGACATGTAATATCATGTATTTTTGTTTATTAGTTAGATTTAGTTTATTAGGTCAAATATTAGAATATGGAAACAGTAAGCATTGCTGCGTTTGGATTTTATGGTTTAATGTCTTTATTCGTGTCGGTCCCTTTGTTTAGAATAGAAATAGAAAATTGTGACCTAATAACAAAAAGTAATGGTGTTCTTTAGAAAACACGATTTCTAGAGTCACGTGACCACGATCTTGTCTTTTCTAATTGGTTGCTTAGTGACGTAAGAACTTTTAATCCTTTTGCTTTCAATTTCGTTACGTCGGTGTTTAGAGGGCAGGATGATTGATGAGGGGCATTCCGGATGATTTATAAACTTAGGGATGAATCTGAATTCATTTATAATGTCGCTCAGTAAGCCGTCGGTTCCCTGCAGGCTTTATTTCGAACGTGTGCAGAACGTGAGTGGAACCAGAGATGACGTCATCAACCGCCTGAAGCAGCGGCTGGACTTTACGCACGTCATGGACGAAAGTCAGAGTGACGTCAGAGTCATGTTCTGCCCGATTGCTTCTCGCGCTGGAACCGACCTGGAAGCAGCTCTGAGTCGATTCACACGTGAGTAGAATCTGATCTGTTTACGGAACTTACACTGCATGAGTTAAAGAACTGAAACGAACTAGCGCTTTTTAACCAACAGGGGGCAGCAGATATCGAATCCATTACAATTCATTAGAGTGACCATTGAAGACAAACTATAAAAACTATAAACACATGGCATACGAGCACGATTTACTACTTATAAGACCTAAGATTTGCTTAAACCTTTAATACAGAAATGATTTAGCTTTTTGGGAAAGTTCTTTTTGAAACATAAAAAGAATTTTCAATGCTGCTTATTCTAAATCAGGCTCACATGGAAGCTTATTCTTATCCCATAACAATTGGCCTAATTGTCAAAAAATGATGTAAACAGCCTGGATAGTATTACCAGTCCCTTATACATCACTAACACACACACTACAGTACATTCATGCACACACTCACTCTAAGGGGCAATTTAAAAAAAAAAAAAAAAAATATATATATATATATATATATATATATATATATATACATATATATATATATATATATAGGGCGGCACGGTGGCTTAGTGGTTAGCACGTTCGCCTCTCAGCACTAGGGATTCCCGGTTCGAATCCCCATCTGGGTGGAGTTTCCATGTTCTCCCCGTGTCTGCGTGGGTTTCCTCCGGGTTCACCGGTTTCCTCCCACAGTCCAAAAACATGGATCAAGTTAATTGAAATCTCAAAATTGCCCCATATAGAGTGTGTCTGTGTGAGTGAGTGTGTGCCCAGCGATGGATTGGCGCCCTGTCCTGGGTCTATCTGCCCAGCGCCCGAGACGCTCTCCCCTGGATGGGCATGGGGAACCCCACCGCAACCCTAATAGAGGATAAGCGGGAGATAATGAATGAATGAATGAATATATATATATATAGGGCGGCATGGTGGCTTAGTGGTTAGCACGTTCGCCTCTCAGCGCTAGGGATTCCCGGTTCGAATCCCCATCTGGGTGGAGTTTCCATGTTCTCCCCGTGTCTGCGTGGGTTTCCTCCGGGTTCTCCGGTTTCCTC
>JAFMOD010001578.1:25330-47344 GCA_019802435.1 Corydoras maculifer
TAACCCTACTCTAACTCTAACCCTAGCCCTACTATAAACCTAGCCCTACTCTTTAGTCCTAGCTCTTTATTCAGGACTTTTATTATGTTTTTATGTATTTATTTTATATGGATTTTTTTATTTAGGTCAGACTGAGATTTGAAATAAATCTACAGAATGAATGTGTATGTGTATATGTATGGTGTGTGTGTGTATATATATGGTGTGTGTGTATGTTTGTGTGTGTGTTTGCTCTATCTCCCTTCCTCAGGCCTTCTGAATGTGAGAGGAGGACGAATCAGAATGAAGCGTCTCATCCGCGGCGCCCGATTCACGCCGAGCTCGTGGGACGTGGTGTGGGAGATGAAAGGACGCCTGCCATTACTCAGCTCCGTTCCATTTACCCCCCCCCACCCCGTTAGATAAGGTCCTTCAGTGAGCGCGTCTCTCTCAGATGATTAAACGAATCCTCTTTTCCAAACCCAGGTGGAGGGACGCTGGCTCTGAAGTCACATGACCCCTTCTGATCTTGGATCTTCAGTTGAAGTTCATACAGAAGGTACCCTGTATACATGACATTAAACAGGTGGAGCAGCGTGCAGCGCCATCACCTGACAGCAAGAAGCACTTTGGTTTAAAGAGATTAAAAAATAAAAAAAAAAAGAAAAGAGTTTATAATCGAAAAAAAGTATCAATTAAAAAATAACGAGGGGGAAAACCTGAGTGGATTCCTATTGAGAGATTATAGTAGTTGTGGCAACCGTTGCTATCCTGCACAGTGTGTGTGTGTGTGTGTGTGTGTGTTTCTCAGACCTCCCGGTTCTTTGTAGTTCGGGTCCGGCGTGCTGTTCCTCCTCGTGGCTCGGCTCGGTCGGCGTGACGGTGCCGTTGGACTGGGACGGTCTCTTTCTTTTGATCTACAAACCACAACAGGGTCTTTAACTCCGCCCACGTGCCCCTACACGCCCCCACCGTCCGGCGGTCCAACTGGCAGGCGGGTGTAGGGTCTGACCTGTGAGGGGACGTTTTTGGGAGGTTCGATGCGGATGGCCGGATCCCACTCTCCTGGCGGAAGGACCGTCACCTGGTCGAGGAACTCGTCGATGCCGGACAGCAGGTCGCCCCGATCCCGGGCTTTGTACGCCACGTCGTGGAAAATCTGAGTGGACGCAGGTGAAGGACAAGACATTGAGGTAATGAACCTTCAACACACTGTTCTCTGTTTGATCCCCGACGTCCATCACCTCATCGGTCATCAGCGTCGCCATGGAGCGTCCGATCTCGTGATACTGATCACCTTTCCCGTGTGGACCGAGGAAAAGGAATAAGAACCTGAGACACACACAAAGTAATTAACCCTGAGGTCATGGTCAGCAGAACTCCCACAGGACTCTTATTTTGGAGTCTCTTACCGGGTCGGAACCGGAACCTCGGTCAGGCCCGTGAGCAGAACGGCCGGCGACAGACGCACGAAGGCGATGATCGGACGCTCGAGGAAGTCCACCTCACCGACCAGCACGTTGGACGCCTCCGCCCCGGGGGGGATCTTCCTCATGAAGTTCATATCCACCTGAGCGAGCGAGCGAGAGAGAGAGACTTCAGAGGGAACCAGTTAAAGTTCTGTGGTGTTTATGTGACGGAACGTTCCTTTAAACACCGTGGGTGGTCCACTTCTGAGACCATAAACAGGAACCCAAACCTAAATACTGACCCCGCTGATGAAAACATGACAACATTAAATCAGGACGTTCCTCCCTCTGAAATCATTCAGCTTTATTATCATTATAGAGAGGGCGGCACGGTGGCTTAGTGGTTTAGCATGTTCTCCTCTCAGGTTCGAATCCCCATCTGGGTGAAGTTTTCATGTCCTCCCCATGTCCGCGTGGGTTTCCTCCCACAGTCCAAAAACATGGGTCAAGTCAATTGAGTTCTCCAAATTGCCCCATATAGAGTGTGTGTGTGTCAGTAAGTGTGTGCCCAGCGATAGATTGACCCCCCCCCGTCCTGTGTGCCCGAAACGCCCTAAACGTTCTCCCCCGGATGTGTGTGTGTGTGAGTAAGTGTGTGCCCAGCGATAGATTGGCGTCCTGTCCTGGGTGTATCTGCCCAGCGCCCGAAATGTTCCCCTCTGTATGGGCATGGGGAACACCCCCCCCCCCCCGCGACCCTAATACAGTATAAAGCGGAAGAGAATGAATGAATGAATGATTACAGTGTGTGTGTGTGTGTGTGTGTGTGTGTGTAACCTTGCTGAGATCCACGGTGCTGCCGTCCTTGCTGTTTCCACTCTTATTGGTTCTGGGTTCTCTCAGGACGTCAGCATCCAAACAATCAGTCGCCGACAGGACCGACGTCAGGGGACCTGACGGAACCAGCACACACACACACACACACACACACACACATTCACACCGAGAGTCCACCGAGTAACCGTACACCACCCATCAGAGACATGGGGAGGACATGCCAACTCAACCTTGTAAAACATTACTGTTGGAACCTTTGAGGGTTCCTGTCTCTGACATGCTGCTGGGAACATAATGCTTCCCAGGGTTCCATCTGTTTATAGAACCGGAACTAGGCGGGTCTGGGGACGTCTGGGGACGGTTCCAAAACATTCTGGGTTCCTGTGTTTGCTCTAAAAGGCTTCAGACTCTAGAACGATGCGCAGATGAAGGTTCTAGATTTCTCTTAGAGGAACTGCACTTACAGCTCTGAGCCGTCAGATCCGTCACGTCGTCCTCCGCCGACTCCTGATCTTCCTCCGGGGGAGACACCACCACCTCCGGGATGTCCAGAGCAACCGGGGGGGCTCTGTGGGCAGAGGCAGAGTTGCGGGAGTTGGGTGGGGTGCTGTGTGGGGTGGGACCGGGGGAGGAGCCGTGCCCGGGGCCGGGGAGAAGGTGGTTCAGGAGCATGGAGACGCGGGACTCGCTTCTCTGGGACAGATTGGAAATGGAGCCCCCCAGTTTCAGAAGGGAGTTACGGGAGGCGGACAGGCCTTCACCTAACAACAGAGGAGAGGGAGGGCGGGCGAGAGAGAGAGGAGGGGGAGAAATACAGGAGAATCATGGGAAAATGTAAACATCACCGGGGCATGAAGGAGGCTGAGGGGGCGAGGACGTGGACGGAGGGTTAGTGTCCATCTAAGGGAACGAGGAGGAAAGAATGTCTCGGCCGGGAATGAGGCGCAGCCAGAAAATAAACACGCTCAGCCGCAAAGAGCATTAATACATACTGATAACGCAATGCATCATGGGACAGCTCGCAAGCGAAACGCACACAAAGAACAGCGGGGGCAGTGTTTACACTGGATTAATATGGAAATCACACACACAAACACACACACACACACACACACACACACACACACACACAGAGTGTCTCTTGGTGATAAGGGATGAAATGTAAATGAACCAGTGTGTTATGATTATTTGGGGAGATAAGACGTATTAATAAAAGACAATCAGAGACAGACGGACGGACGGACGGACGGACGGACAGGTTCAGAGCATCGGTGCACCGCGGACAGACTTCCAAATAAAGACAACACTCAAGACATCAGTCCAACAGGCAGGAGGGCATGGAGCAGCACTATCCGCACTGACAGATGGGGACGAGGGTCCTAAGGTGAGGATGAACCGGTGCAGCGGGATTAAGGTGGATGAGCGTGTGATTGCAGGTGGAGGTGGTGGCGGTGGTGGCGCTGGTTGGTTAATGCGACACAGGTCGTTAAATTGATTCATGTGTATTACAATAAAAAAAAAAAATTCATTCATTCAAATTCTGCGTTTAACGTGACGACTGAGGTCATGTGGTGTTACAGCTCGTTTCCAATAGGGGGCACCACAGTGGAGTGCGTATTTAACTTGGCACACTGTGTGTGGAAGGGACCCCAGCGCAAGCGCACGCAGGCACGGGGAGGACATGCACACAGTGAGCACCCGCCGGGAATCGAACCCGAACGCCACCACGACGCCTCCACCTGCACGATCCGCCTACATCATCGAACGGATGACCTCATCCCGCCGTGAGGGAAACGCCGCGTCGATACGAAACGGCCGACCGTACGTGCCGTCTCCGGCGGCGCCGCCCGGGTAGCGGGGTGGTTGGACAGAACGAGCTCTCCCACAACGCTGAGATAATTTGAGAAAGTGCGGACAGAACCCTCACCGCTGTGCTCCAGTAAGAACATCTCTGAGTGTTTCTTGCCTATATCAGCAAGCGAGCGCACTGCCAGCGGGAAGCGGTTACTCAGCTTCCTCTCGCTCTGGTGGTGATGGCGTCTCAGCACGGCCTCTCGTACCTTCAGCCTCAACGCCTCGTCCAGCTGCCCCGACGCCACCATGCTGTCGATCACCATGTCTGCGCAGAGGGGGTGCACATTTACACATTTAACGATTCGGTGACTCCGATTCAGTGACTCCGATTCTCATTCCGTCTGCACGCACCTGCGATGTCCTCGATGGAGTCGGCCCTCATGTCCAGCAGCACCGTGCCGTTGAGGATGCAGCTGCGCAGTTCGAACAGACTGTGGAGCGACAGCGTGGCCACGTACGGCTTACTCCACCGCTCGCCTCCGTCCTCCACGTCCTCCTCAAATTTCAGCCATCTACAGAACCATGTTCCCATGAGAGAGAGAGACGGAGACGGTCAGTGAGACGTCCTACAGAACCTGTTGATTTCCACCGTTTTGCCACCAGAACCCATTTTACTCCACGTTTCGGAGCGTGTCTCAATATTTCATCAGGTCAGACACTGATGTTAGACGTGAGAACCTGGATTATAATCCTGACTCTATATCTCCATAATCTCCATTACGACCCAAAAAAGTGTTCATGGGTGGGTCACGTGGACCCTGCACAGAGGGAACAGTCCTGCTGAAACAAGAAGGACCCTTCCCCAAAGTGTTCCCACAAATCTGGAAGCAAGCAGTTTTCTGAAATACACGTCTTTTGATGTTCTACACCGGTGGCAACGGAACCGAATGAAATACCGGAAACAATTAAAAAGAGGCGTGGCCTAATACACGTGTTCATATAAATAAATGCGTTCCACCTTCTGAAAGCAAAACTCTGATTGGCCTGAAATTTGGTCTTTAAGGGTCAACTGGGCGTCTTGATTAAGGATCATGTTGTTTGTAGTTTCTTTGTACGTTCTTTGTAGGTTCTTTGTACGTTCTTTGTGAATGGATTTCTGACTAAATCTAAAACGCCTCAGGTGGCTGTGGATCCCACCTGGCCGTTTCCCGCCACTCTGCGTTGCCGTGTCGAGCCGACAGCTCGTCCAGCTCAGTGAAGAGCTCATGAGGCACGTGCTCCACGTCACTGTCCTCGGTACCCAGAATGCACTGCACCCGCTGAGAGGGCGTGTCTGCAGAGAGACGTGTGGATGCGTGACGCACGACCGTCGCAATAAAATACGGCATCCTCAATTTCAATCAAACACAGTGGCATCACCAACAAACACTGACCGTACGCAAGAACCTCTCGCTCCCCCGCCTCGTTGTCCGAGTCTCTCTCTTTCGTCCTCTTGCGTCGGTGGCGGTGTCCGCGGTGGCGGTGGCGGTGTCTGCTCTCCTTCCCGAATGGAACATGCACCCCCACGTACACTGCCCTGTGGCCTGAAATAGACCAGAGACCAGTTACAGTTACAGCAGGAGAGAAATCCTATTACATACTATACTCACTGTTACTATACTCACTGATACTATACTATACTCACTGATACTATACTCACTGATACTATACTCACTGATACTATACTCACCGATACTATACTCACTAATACTATACTCACTGATACTATACTCACTGTTACTATACTCACTGTTAATATACTATACTCACTGTTAATATACTATACTCACTAATATTATACTCACTGATAATATACTATACTCACTGTTAATATACTATACTCACTAATACTATACTCACTGATACTATACTCACTGATACTATACTCACCGATACTATACTCACTAATACTATACTCACTGATACTATACTCACTGTTACTATACTCACTGTTAATATACTATACTCACTGATACTATACTCACTGATACTATACTCACTGTTACTATACTCACTGTTAATATACTATACTCACTGTTAATATACTATACTCACTAATACTATACTCACTGTTACTATACTCACTGATACTATACTCACTAATACTATACTCACTGATACTATACTCACTGTTACTATACTCACTGTTAATATACTATACTCACTGTTACTATACTCACTGATACTATACTCACTGATACTGTTACTATACTCACTGATACTATACTTACTGTTAATATACTATACTCACTGATACTATACTCACTGTTAATATACTATACTCACTGATACTATACTCACTGTTACTATACTCACTGATACTATACTATACTCACTAATACTATACTCACTGTTACTATACTATACTCACTGATACTATACTCACTGTTACTATACTATACTCACTGATACTATACTATACTCACTGTTACTATACTCACTGATACTATACTATACTCACTGATACTATACTCACTGTTACTATACTCACTGACACTATACTATACTATACTATACTATACTATACTATACTATACTATACTATACTATAGAGTGAAGGTCAGAGGGGCCAGATCCAGAGAGGGTCCTGTAGATCAGAGTCAGAGCAGGGAGCCAATGGAACGAGAGGAGAGGTGGAGTCACATGATTCACTAGGGTGGTTGAACACAAGTCGGGCTGCTGAGCTCTGAATCAGCTGTAGAAGCCTGATGGTGAGCCGGGAGAATTTGTACAGTAATGAAGCCGGGATAGGCTGAGGAGCAAGTTCAGTCAAGAACGGTCTGATGTTCTACAGAGAGAACCTCGGGATCGGAGTGTTTCAGTCACCTGATCAGAGAGTTTGTTGTCATCAGGAGGTAAAGAGCTGAGACAATAATCTGATATTATTCTGAAATTAGAGAATTCTAAGCTTCTGATTCGCCGCTGATCAAACTGTATGAAACTAAACATTGACGAATCGATCACAAGGCCGAGAGTGAAGCTGCTCTGACCTCGTTCCTGAAACGGCGAGGGTTAAAAGGACGAAATGGCAGCCAGAGTCTAACATTAGAGCAGAATGATCACTGTTGGTCTGCAGAAGGTGCAAATCTCCTTCAGCTCCACCCCTGATGTGTGTCCAGTGATCATGAAGGTAACTGGAGGTTACATGAGGTTACATGATGACGGAGGGTCACGGTTTTCAGAGTGTGTGCTGACAAACTGGACCAAACCGGTCTTTATAGACAAAAAGAAAACTGGCCTTCCCTAAACTGTTTGCACAAAGTGAAGTGGTGTTGTACTAACTCTCGAGTTCTTCCGTCTCGACGGCGTTCGTGGCAGATCGGCTCTTCCCGTGATCGATCACCGCCTCCTCACTGTGACTCTGGAGGAGAGAGAGGACGTTAGGACAGGACTTGTCAGCAGACGGAGGACGTTAAACTCTTAAACAAACGAGAAAAGTCTGAAAAGCGTTTTCATCCTCTGACATTAACGCAGCTCCGCCGTCGCCTCGGCTCCCGTCCCGCGGATTAATACTGTAATTAAAGCGTGCAGCCTGGAGAGCGGATCGCTGACAGTCGCCCGTCTTTCACGCCCACGTGGCATTTTAAAGAAGCGCAAACAACAGGAAGCTCCGAATAACGATGCTCTGCATCCAAAAATACCAACCGCACAAACCTCCCTCACTCACACTCACATACAGAGATAAGAACGTCACTGATTTAATGATACAAGAAATAATCACGATCA
Source organism: Corydoras maculifer (assembly GCA_019802435.1). Lineage (NCBI taxonomy): Eukaryota > Metazoa > Chordata > Actinopteri > Siluriformes > Callichthyidae > Corydoras > Corydoras maculifer. The sequence continues at coordinate 33,115 of JAFMOD010001578.1, forward strand.
TACGATATTACGATTATTATGTAATGATTAAATTGACCACCTCTAAGTGCCAGAGGTCGCAGGGACATGATTTTATGTTTGTTATTTAATATAAACGCAAAAAAAAGACAATAATAAACATAAAATATTGAATTATTTTTTATAAAAATGAAAAATGAGTCCCTTTAAGTACATATTCGTATCATCTGAAAGAAAATATTTTTAAATATTTAGTAATAAAGCTGTATTATTATTATAATTATTATTATTATTTATGGATTGATTTATTATATTTGTTCTGTGTGAGATACCGGCATAACACTTATGTTTCTTATGGATGTTGTCATGACGATGTTGAGGCGCTTCTAGGATTAATTAATTGTAAGGTTTTTAATTGCGATTAACTGCAAATCTGATTAATCGTTGCATCCCTTTCACACCCGCTCGTTAATTTCCCTCACTTGTTTCTGAGATAACGGCGTGCAGACGATAACGGAACCAGCGACCTCACACCGCGAGCTGCGCTACGATCCGGAGCACCAAAAACAGGACCTCCATCCGGTCTGATCCGGTTTGAGGTTCTGAAACCCGGGACGTGTGTTTAAAAACGGCAGGCAGCAGAGACGAATGGCAGCCGTGAAGACGGCATTGCTCAGTCATGATCAGCATCCTATTGAAACACAATCCGAATGTGATCCACAGAGGTCAGGGCTCACGTCCCCTCCCTCCCCCCTGTCTCATCTTTAAACGTGCCCCGGTGGATTATGGGATTGATTTACCTCTGAATACGTGATCGTTCTAAAGCAGGGTTCTTCTTGGAGCTCACCTCGTTGTTTATCTCTTTAACAAGATTAGTTTGCAATCACAAGTCAGAACCTGCACCACCACCACCACGTGATTGTGACTGCAGTACTGAGAATCATCTACCACCCTAATAACACTTGCTCTGCTCATGGTCCTGATCATCAGAGAATGGAGCGGAATGGAACTGTAGAACTACAAAGTCCAACTAGGGACTAGAACCAACTGGGGTTTGGGGGAGGGGGTTCTCCATGCCCCTCCAGCAGAGAACATTTTGGGCAGACACACCCAGGACAGGTGCCCCCTGGAGCCATGAGGGTTGAGGGTCATGCTCAAGGACCCACATGGGTTACTTCTAGGATTGGAACCCACAACTTTCAGATTGAGAGCCCAACACACACCGAACTACCACACACCCTACATTGGGGCAATTTAGAGCAGCCAATTGACCTTGAATCCATGGACTTTTTGGAATGTGGGGGGGAAACACGGGGATCCAGATCGGGATTCGAACCTGAAATCCCCAGCGCTGGGACCACAACACCGCCGCAACGGCCCTTTAACAATGAATGAATTAATGAATTAAATGTTGAACGACGTGGTGATTAATATGCACGGTCCGATCTCACGTCTGATCCGACTTTCAGACCGCAGAGTAAACAAACGCAGAGTGTGTGCATCGGGACTCACACTGTGACGCAACAGATGCACCGTGTGTGTGACCGAAACACACTGCGGGTGTCTGAAAATAGCATGTGTGTGTGTGTGTGTGTGTGTGTGTGTGTGTGTGCGTGTGTGTTGGTAGACTGAAACGTGAAAGGCTGCTGATAGTAAGGTCACTTGAATCATTAAAGGACACACACACCTACACACACACACACACACATTCCTTTCTAGGAAACATGCAGATAAACATTCAGCGTTCGCTCTGGAACATTTCTGGAGTGTGTGTGTGTGTGTGTGTGTGTGTGTGTATCAGAGCTATAACAGTCCGATGTCATGGTGAGGGATGTCACCTGTCTGGACAGCGTGACAGCGGCACAATAAACTAGCCCCCCTCACCCCACCCCCCACTTCATGCTCGTCTCCGCCAATCGAATGTTCCGAGCGGCTCCGGCCTCGTCGGGGTCCCTCACGCCCTGCGTTCTGCGTTCCGTCCACGTTCAGAGCCTCCTGGGCCGGCTGTTTGAGCGTCTGGACGGGGCGTCCGCTCGGTTCCGCCCGCCGGCTGCACGACGTCAGCAGGACACACGGTTCTAAATAAAGACCAGGGTTCTCCGGGAGGATGCTGGAAACGCTGCAGATTCATATTTAAAGAGTCTGAACTCTCCACGGACGAAGACGCGGCGTGGAAACGGAGGGCGTCGTGGGGGGGGGGGGAGTCGGCCGACGAGGATCACTCCAAAAACAAGACGCGTGTAAAAATAATAAATGAATCATGTCTTCTATGACGCATGTTTTAAAACCTCTGTGTATCGGTGCCCAACATGGACAGCTTCTCCAGGTCAAGCCCCAATTCCCTTCTATTCCATTTTGGGGAGTCAGAGGAGCATCCATGAGGTCGGACACCGATGTGAGGTAAAAGGGCCTGGCACACAATCTCCATCCCAATTCATTCCAAAGGTGTGGAGTCTGACCATGGACCCCGCTTTGTATAGACCTTCCCCAAACATCAGGAGGTGCCTCTGTCCACGTGCTGACCCTCAAACACATGGCCTGACTTTGTACTGACCGAAATAACTCGGCCTCCAGCCTGCCCCCTGCTGCTGGCACGTCCAGGTCGCTCGGTTGTCATTTCTCTTTGCGGCGGCGTTCGAAACGAGGCGCTGATTTAATGCGCCGGACAGTTCTGCAATCCTGCGCGCTGACGTTCTGCACGCCGGCCGGGCCTCGTGTACGACCCCTTATGGACGTGACGCGCTGCCTCCGGTCTATTCTTACACACACTGCCCCAGATTCCTGAGGGGACCTATCCCGGTCCTCCTGGAGCTCTCTGCTCCGGCTCTCAGGAGGAACAGCGGCTCTGGTCGGGGCATCCGTTCATGTTCTCGCATCTACAGCTGATGATCTTCCAAAACATCTGGAGAAGGGCATTTGGTGTTCCAGCACGGAACCGACCTGCCTGATCTCAACCTCATCCAACACTGTGGAGATGAACTAGAACTTTGATGGTGAGCCAGGTCCTCTGGTCCAACATCAGTGTCTGACCTCACAGACGTTCTTCTGGATGAATTCCATGGTTCCCTCTGCTGGAGGTGATGAACAGGCTTTGATTGGTTATTGCTTCAATATTTGGACGTCTGTCCCTATTGGGTTCCCAATTCTATCCCAGCATTCGTTGCAGGAGAGCAGGGAACCACCCTGAACAGGAGACAGGCTCAGATTTGCACCTGCCAGTCTTTCGTTTGGGAGAAAAACCTGCAGAAGGTCCTGGAGGAAACCTACAAGAACACGAGGAGAACATGGAAACTTCACACACACACACACACACACCGGATACCTCTGAGGCCACAGTGACAACTGGAGCTTCTCGGTGCCACCTGAGGTCAGCTTTGTCAATGTCATCATAGATCACGCTTCCAAAAGCTCCAAACATGCATCTCCATGCCAACAACCATCATCTGCACCTCAAATAAACATCTGAGCAATACAGACTAAAGAGCGAACCGCCAGCTGTTGACTGTTAACGACAACATTCATGGTTCCACATGTTCAGTTTGGAGATACGGAAGACCTGAGCTTTATCTCCAGAGGGTTCTTCGATCTTCTCGTCTACAAACAACTAGATCTGGACTCTTGGTCCAAAAATGTGGAGTCAAGCCAGAGTGGAGCAGGTGTTGTTGGTGTTATTGCTTACATCCCATAATAAACAACAGGTACCAGTCCATCCATCCAGCCCCAGAACCCCCTCCTCCTGCCGTTCCAACCACAGAACCAACGTTCGCCTTCATCACAGCAGCTTCCACTGAGGCTTCCAACAGAACGAAGTTCTAAAACAGATGGTTAAAGGCGCTCTTACCCTCGGCATGTGCTCGTCGTCCTCCTGTGACCTATCCATGCCAGGGTGAAGACCTCCACTATGACCCCCAGCTGTAATGGCGACTCGATCCGTGACCTTGCCGTCCCGTCGGAGGCGCCGTGTGGAGGTGTCGCTCGGGGATCTGGAGCCGTGGAGGCAGGAGGGCAGAAAGCAGAGTGTGTGATGTGTGTGAGTCTCGATGGGACTGTGGTACGTCTCAGTCTATTCTCTCTCCCTCCATCCTCTCTCTCTCGTTCGCTCGCTCTTTCCTCCTCCCCTCCCTCCTTCACCCAGCAGCCAATCGCAGCGCCCGTGCCCTTTTTATTTTCCACGATGCTGCTGCATGTGTCTGAACAGGTTCTCAGGTACACGCTGTCTTAAACACGGACCATTGTTCATGCCATTGATCCATGTTAAGGACAGCGTGTACCCCAGAACCCGGTCAGGTTCTGAAGAACCATCGGGGAACATGAGGTCAGTATGATACTGGTTCTGAAATCAATATTTATTATTATTATTTTAATATTAATAATGAATCAAAGATAAATGACTGATTCCTGTTATCATTAGAGATTATAATCATCTGAAGAACTAAACCATGGAACCGTTACGGAACCACCACGGGAACTCCTGCAGTTCCATGCCCAAGCTTTTTAAGAAAACCAGCGTGCACGTCTCTATAAACTCCTGAATGCTTCCGGAGTGTTCTCAGATTAGAGCAGAGGTCAAAGGTTATCTTTTGGAACGTTAAAAGGGTGCCGGCTTTAGAACCGCACATACCGCCACGTTCAGGAGAAGACCTCGCTCATTTCAGCAGGACAATCCCACGAGGCAAAGCGGGTCCGTCACCTTCTGAAAACATCAAACACTGGAGTGTGAGAAGTAGGCGGAGCTGAGAAAAACTGGCTCCGCCCCCTCACACACTGACATCGTCACAAAAGCACAAGGAGAACCCTCTTAATCAGCGAAACTGCGTTTTATTCAGCCCCCCCCCCCCTCCCGACACAAGCGCATCACACCAAGCACTACTGAGAAATCCTACACTTCCAACCTTAGTGGAAACAGTTTGGGGAAGGCCCTTATATGTCCTGACATGACCTACCCCGGTGCATAACGGAAGGTCCAGAAAGGTGCAGGTTAGGCCATCTCGGCGTGGAAGAACCGCAGTGTCATCGAGCGAGAACCAAAACGGGAACCGGCTCCTCAGGTCCGACATCGGTGCCCCACCTCACAGATACAAAAAGTCCGAAACGCGTTCCAGGGGAGCGTGGTGTCACGGGAGCGCCTGTGGCTGAAATGAGTCGGGGTTCCAATACTTTTGGCCATGTGTTCCATGTACACAGATGCTGCTTCCTCAGAGAATACTTCTTATGTATTTTGTTGAGTATTATCCGTTTGCAGGTATGATGATGATGATGATGATGATGATGATGATAGGGGGGTACACAGGTAGCATTTGTTTTTTTTTGGGAGGGGTCTGTATGTATTTGCCCGGCCTCATGCCTGTGGCGGGGCTGAGTGCGCCTCCACCACACAGCAGTGAATGACGCCTCACGTGCCCCTCCGCCCAACCCCGCCGCGGCCTCAGGTGTGCTCTGAATACACAACGCCATGCGCCGTATCTCAGAGCCCCTTCAGTAACAACAGGCTGGGGGGGGGGGGTACAGCCGGGGAGGTTTTCCTCATCCTTATCCAGAGTAAACACAATCCCTCCGAGTCTGAGGTTGACCTTTCTGTCAGATGATTAAACGAGCGGCGGTAAGTCTTTCACCGATCGGCCCGCGGGCCGCCCAAGGACATTATTTAAAAGGTGCATCGATGTGCGAATGACAACAGCTGCTATCTGTACAGAGCAGGGCGAGGAGGCGGCGGATTAATAACCCCTGGTTGAACGAGGTAGAGACACAAAGAGAAAGGGAGAGAGAGAGAGAGAGAGAGGAAACGAATAGGAACCAGACGTGGCTTTGGTGACTCAGTGTGATGACTCATTTCTGGATCTCAGAGGGAATCGGGAGGTTGATTAAGCAGCACGCTGCTCTGTTGTATTAACGCTCCACACGGCGGCGGCGCATCGCAGCAGGACCACGCCTCATCCCTAAAGTCCCTCCCAAATGAGAGGCTTTTGTAGTTCTACAGTTCCATTCTGTAGTCCATCAGATGATCAGGACCATGGAGAGGGTATTATTAGGGTGGTGGATGATGCTCGGTACTGCAGTGACATCGGCATGGTGGTGCAGGTGTGTGAGTGTGTGTTATTAGGGTGGTGGATGATGCTCAGTACTGCAGTGACATCGGCATGGTGTTGCAGGTGTGTGAGTGTGTGTAATTAGGGTGGTGGATGATGCTCGGTACTGCAGTGACATTGGCATGGTGGTGCAGGTGTGTGAGTGTGTGTTATTAGGGTGGTGGATGATGCTCGGTACTGCAGTGACATTGGCATGGTGTTGCAGGTGTGTGAGTGTGTGTAATTAGGGTGGTGGATGATGCTCGGTACTGCAGTGACATCGGCATGGTGTTGCAGGTGTGTGAGTGTGTGTAATTAGGGTGGTGGATGATGCTCGGTACTGCAGTGACATCGGCATGGTGGTGCAGGTGTGTGAGTGTGTGTTATTAGGGTGGTGGATGATGCTCAGTACTGCAGTGACATTGGCATGGTGTTGCAGTTGTGTTGTGCTGCTGGAGTTCCAACCCTGTGTGCACTCACTCTACACTCCTCCACCCCCAATCTGTAGGTCAAGCCCCCTGAATTAAAGCAGTACTCCCAAAGACCATGGGAGAACATGCAAAATCCATACACGGGAAATCAATCCAGGACAGTGTGGCTGCAGGTGAGGGAGGGACACTGAGCTCCACCACGGCATCCGGTGAATTACAGGGTGGTGCTGAAAATAACGCCTCTTTAAAGAGAGCCTGATCGTGGAGCTCAGATTTCCCAGATATCTGGACAGGGGTCAGGGGTAAGATTTAGATCATACACACACACACACACACACACTCACACACACACTCTGTATGTTAACCGCCAAAGAAACCAGAAAATAACTCTTCAGTTCAGATCTGTCACCACCACCCCCTCACTTCACTGTGTAGTTTGCTCGACTACCACCCTCTCGCTCGCTCTCTCTCACCCAGACGCAGAGACAATGTCTTTAGTGTTCCTATAATCAGCAACTGCTCAATCTGACCCACGGTTTATACTTTCGGAGGAATCTGATGGGCCAAAAGTATCGCTTCATGTTTATCGAGGTCTAAACTGGTATCGTGACGACCCTGTAACGCCTCTTTAAAGAGAGCCTGATCGTGGAGCTCAGATTTCCCAGATATCTGGACAGGGGTCAGGAGTAAGATTTAGATCACACACACACACACACACACACACACACACACACACACTTTGTATGTTAACCGCCAAAGAAACCAGAAAATAACTCTTCAGTTCAGATCTGTCACTTCACTGTGTAGCTTACTCGGCCAAAAGTATCGCTTCATGTTTATCAAGGTCTAAACTGGTATCGTGACGACCCTGTAGTAGTAGTAGTAGTAGTTCCCTGTAGTGAAGGGAACGAACACAGAAAAGACGGGATAGGACCAAAGAATGAAGGCTGAGGGACCATGGGAGAGGAGAAGGTTGAAAAGAAGAAATAAAAGTCTTTTATAATAATGGTTCTGAGGTGCTGGTTCTGACTCTCTGGATCATCATCATCACACTCATTCCCATTTAAAACCCGAGCAGCTTAACGCCATCGTCACGGAACCGAGCTGAACAGAAGATGGCGCTGCCGCAATAAATACTGGTACAGACGCTCTGATGTCATCGGCGCCGAGAGGAAAACACGGAGTGGAGCGGCGGCTTTCGGACCGCGATGAAGGTGAAACCATCGGTCTTCGGACCTGACTCCGGTGATGTGATGGAAGAAGGTGGAGGAGGTCAGTACTGGAAGGAGACGACGGCGTTGACCCGGTACACGTGGTACGCGCGGTTCCAGAACACGCGGGTGAAGTAGTTGGTGTACGGGGAGTAGTTCATTTTGATCTCGTGACAGAACCGGCCGTGTTTGGAGAAGGTGTACATCTCACCCTTATCGTGCACCACCTGGTGGAGGACAGAGGCGCAACACCAGACAGTCATGTTTATTATTATTGTTATATTATTATTTCATCTTGTGTGGAGTTTGGTTTGTGGTTTTTATGTAGTTTGGTGTGTGGTTTGTGCAGATTGTATGTTGTGTAGTTTGGTGTGTAGTTTCTATGTTGTTTGGTGAGTAGTTTGTGCAGTGTGTGTGTAGTTTGTATGTACTTTGGGTGGTGTGTGTATAGTTTGTTATGTAGTTTGTTGTGTAGTTTGTGCTGAGTGTGTGTGTAATTTGTATATAGTTTGTGTAATTTGGTGATTAGATTGTATGTAGTTTGTTGTGTAGTTTGTGCAGTGTGTGTGTAGTTTGTATGTTGTTTGGTGAGTAGTTTGTGCAGTGTGTAGTTTGTATGTTGTTTGTGCAATGTGTGTGTGTAGTTTGTATGTTGTTTGGTGAGTAGTTTGTGCAGTGTGTAGTTTGTATGTAGTTTGTGCAGTGTGTAGTTTGTATGTTGTTTGTGCAGTGTGTGTGTGTAGTTTGTATGTTGTTTGGTGTGTAGTTTGTGCAGTGTGTGTGTGTGTAGTTTGTATGTTGTTTGGTGAGTAGTTTGTGCAGTGTGTAGTTTGTATGTAGTTTGTGCAGTGTGTAGTTTGGTGTGTAGTTTGTGCAGTGTGTGTGTGTAGTTTGTATGTTGTTTGGTAAGTAGTTTGTGCAGTGTGTAGTTTGTATGTTATTTGTGCAGTGTGTGTGTGTAGTTTGTATGTTGTTTGGTAAGTAGTTTGTGCAGTGTGTGTGTGTGTAGTTTGTATGTAGTTTGGTGTGTAGTTGGACCCACGTGTCCGTTGGCGTAATCCAGCAGGTCTTTGATTCTGCAGCCTTTAACGGGACTCATCTCGTTACACAGTTCCTCCTCGACGATGACGTAGCTGGACCTCTGCGCCACCAGCAGTTTGTAGACGTCCTCCGCAGAGCGCATGGCGTACACCTGATACGTCTGCTCTCAGAACAGTTCTCACACTTAAAATATATTCTTGATATTTCATATAAATGTATTTCTCCCCAGACAGGTGTAAAAGTCCCACAAGGAACCATTTGAGGAACCGCGGTGGGGGCAGCACTCACACTCTCGCTCCTCTGCAGCAGGCTGAGGTCGGCGTACAGGGGCAGGCTGGTGACGGGCCACCCGGTGCACACCTTCACCGTCCCGGAGAGCGCCGGACTGGCGGCGAAGACGGCGGAAATCGGAGCCTGACTCCTGCAGAACCGAAAGGACACAAATACTACAGAACGGTACGTTTTTGTTTTAAAGATGGACATCAGTCATGTGACCTCCGGAGCTTTGATCTCTGTGTTCGTGGGTAAACTCACCTTATCCAGTTCATGAGCTCGACGGTGTCGGGGTCATAGAACTCCTGCACCTCGGTCAGCTCGGACAGCACACGCGGGAAATACTGCCAACAGGAAGACAGAACACATCAACACACACACACACACACACACACTCCACCCAACACGGCGAGGTATGGGGAGCATGGATACCTCTCTCCATAAGCTGAAGCCGATGATGGTCGGCACGGCGGTGCTCAGGATCAGCGCCTGGAGAACACAGACAGCAGGAGAGTGAACGGTCAGTTACATTGGTTCTCCACCCTCCTACTCATCCATCCACCCACTGAGGACACGTCAGCAGTCCTCTATTAACTCGTCAGGTGCACAGTGGAGGTCCATAAAGGACTGGTTCAGTGAGCTTGGCTGTGCACCCTCTGGTGGACAACCTCCTTAACTAAACCTTTTAATAATGAAGGCTGCAGTCAGGATATGAATCTATCGTCTGCACATCCATCCGAACACCCACCAGCACTACGGGATGGATGGACTTCAGCCGAACCCATCGGAACACCGTCATCCAGAGCTCCGGAGAACAAACCCCAAACGCGGTGAACATACAAACGTAAGGGGTCCAGAGGTACTTCAACCTGCGGAGGGATACGACGATGGAGTGACGTCATCTTAAAAAGCAGTTCCTAACAAAACACTGGACGAGGTGAAGAGTCCATACCCCTGAAACAACATGGCGAGCGCTCCGAACAGCAGCGTGTGAAGCACGTGGTAGATCACCTCCGGCCGTTCTCCGATCCGCCCGTCTTCCATCTTCACGCCGCCCTGCGGACGCTCGCCGCTGCAGAGACACAAGACCAACCAGAGGGACAACATCTCAGTTTTTACCTCAGGGTTTACCTCAGGATTTATCTCAGGATTTACCTCAGTGTTTATCTCAGTGTTTACTTAGGGTTTACCTCAAGGTTTACCTCAGGATTTACCTCAGGGTTTATCTTAGGGTTTATCTCAGGTTTTACCTCAGGGTTTATCTCAGGGTTAGAGTTTACCTCAGAGTTTACCTCAGGGTTTATCTCAGGGTTTATCTCAGGGTTCACCTCAGGATTTACCTCAGGGTTTATCTCAGGATTTACCTCAGTGTTTATCTCAGTGTTTACTCAGGGTTTATCTCAGGGTTTATCTCAAGGTTTACCTCAGGATTTATTTCAAATGTTTATCTCAGGTTTTACCTCAGGGTTTATCTCAGGGTTAGAGTTTACCTCAGGGTTTACCTCAGGGTTTATCTCAGGGTTTACCTCAGGATTTACCTCAGGGTTTATCTCAGAGTTTACATAAGTGTTTATCTCAGGGTTTACTTCAGGGTTTACCTCAGGGTTTATCTCAGAGTTTATCTCAGGGTTTACCTCAATGTTCATCTCAGAGTTTACCTTAGGGTTTATCTCAGGGTTTACCTCAATGTTTATCTCAGAGTTTACCTCAGGGTTTATCTCAGGGTTAGAGTTTACCTCAGGGTTTATCTCAGGGTTTACCTCAGGATTTAGTGACACGACTGTTCTGTTGTCAGTGATGAAGTGTCTGATAGGTGTGTTAAGTATTCACTCAGTGCAGACAGACACCTGAGTCTCCTGTAGACGCTCTGCAGAGTGGACAGCAGACACACCAGCAGCACGAGGACAAAGAACGGCAGGACAGATGCGTGTGTGAGGCGCAGAAAGAAGTCCTGTCCCGGAGCCTGAAAGCCTTCATCACACAGCAACAGGTTTGGAATGAACTCCCTATAAATCACACACACACACACACACACACACACACACACTGAAGTTAACTAATCCCCCACGTGGTGTGCCAATAAGAGATTTGAGAGTGTGTGTATGTGTGTATGTGTCTGTGTGTGTGTGTGTGTGTGTGTAGCCTCACGTTGACGTATTCAGTCCAAACTTGACCTCTAGAAATTTCAGTATGAGGTCACTCTGACTGACAGGATACAGTTTCTGAAGATAAAAGCAGATCACGTGGATTATAAGACTTCATTATTATAATCGTTATTGATTATTTATTGGTGAGTGTATCAACTGCTCACTTTGATCAGATAATTAAAGGTGATGCCGGAGGAAAAGACCAGGTAAAGATGCAGCACGATTTTTATCAGCCTGGCCACCAGGGGGCCCATCTTCATGTTTTTCTAACAGAACAAAACAAATCGAATGACACACACGTCCGAGCCCCGGGCGCACCAACCTAATGTCCACACAGAGACCTCAGCTTCTTTGGAATGAATCAGAACTGAGACTATGTACTAAGTACTTTAATAAGGTCATGTAGCTCCGCCTCCCCCGATGTGACCTGGTCTTGCAGACGTATCACAGTTAACTGTGGTTCTCTTTCCACATCGTCAGCAATACCTTTTAGAAATGCTCCCTCTAGTGGATAAACATGTCAGTACAGTGATTTTCCTGGATTTTACCCATCGAGCTTTAAAGGAAAACGAACCTGGAGGTGTTTGGCCAGCATGTTGCCCACCAGCAGACTGAGGAGGGGGCAGGAAAGGAGGCTCGGCCTCTGATACTGCAGCACGTAGGCCAGTAACAGCGAGCTGAGATAAACCTTATGGATATCCGCCGTCTGTGGACCAGAGGACAAGAGACGGAGGGTCAATGGGGACGCCGTGGGTTGAGTGCAACGCTGGGCAGAAGGTCAGACGCTCTGGAGAACCTTGCGAGCTGGAATCAGATCGAAGCAGTCGAGCAGTAAGAGCGCCACGCCCTGCACAAACAGCACGTAGTGACTGTGTTCCCACATCGCTATGAAGGTGAAGGTGGTCACGCTCATCAGCAGGTAGCAGAACATCTGGAATGCCGAGAGGAAACAAACGAACGTGGGGAGAGCATGCCAAATGCACACATTGTTGGTATGTTTGGAGAACATACCAAACATACCAACAATGAACAAACCCTTGGATCCTCATTAAAGTCCTAAACTGATATGAATCTGATATAAATGATTGGTCAGGCGGTTGCACCTCGGTCTGACCTCTGTGGCCGAGCTGATGTTGTTGCTCAAAAAGCCGGTTAGCGCGGCAACCTGACAGGAGAAGTAGGGCAGCGCCCAGTTGTCCCTCAGAGGAACCGCGTAGTCCACTTTAGTCGTGTCCTGCCTGATGACCAAACGCGTGTTTAAGCGAGAGTTCCACGTCAAAGGTGAAAAGATCCCGAACAACGTTCTCTCTGACCTGTTGATGATGTACCAGGCCACCGCCAGCATCCCCGCCACCCAGGTGCCACTCATCACCCAGCTGCAGACGAACAGAGCGGTCACGTAGACGGCCTGCAGCGCAAACACCACGCCGATGTAGAAGTACACCGGCTCGATGGAGTCCTGCCCCCGGCCGGAACGAAGGGGACAGAGACGGACAGATACGCAATTTAAATTACAGCTATTATTAGGAACAAATTAATTATTCATTCATTTAATCATTATCTGCCCAGCGATGGATTGGCGTCCTGTCCTGGGTCTATCTGCCCAGCGCCCGAGATGTTCTCCCCTGGATGGGCATGGGGAACCCCACCGCGACCCTAATAGAGGATAAGCGGAAGATAATGAATGAATGAATGAATTAATTAATCATTATCTTCCGCTTTGTCCTCTTTATCCTCTATTAGGGTCCCCATGCCCATCCAGGGGAGAACGTTTCGGGCGCTGGGCAGATACACCCAGGACAGGGCGCCAATCTATCGCTGGGCACACACACACACTCACTCACACAGACACACTCTATATGGGGCAATTTGGAAAACTCAATTGACTTGATCCATGTTTTTGGACTGTGGGAGGAAAGCGGAGAACCCGGAGGAAACCCACGTGGACACGGGGAGAACATGGAGACTCCACCTAGATGGGGATTCGAACCGGGAATCCCTAGCGCTGAGAGGAGAACATGCTAAACCACTAAGCCACCGTGCTGCCCACAAATTAATTATATTGTTTATTAAATCTGCACTAGATTAAGATTTAGCGCTGGGGATCTGGGTTCGAATCCCAATCCCAAAAAAAAAAAAAGTGGTGGAGTTAGCACCCTATGGATTTCCTCCGGTGTCCTCCCACAATCTAAAAACATATATTCAAGGTAAATCAGCTGAACTAAATTGCCCTTATTAAGTGAGTGAGTGTGTGCCCAAAGTTGGATTGGCGCCCTCTTCTGGGTGTATCTACCCTGTGCCTGAAACGTTCTCCTCTGGATGGGCATGGGGAACCCCTCTGTGATAGGATTAAGTAGAAGATGATGGATGGATGGAATTGCTTTATCAGCATCCACAGACATGGGGAGAACATGCAAACCCCCACACGTCCAGCAGTGAGGCCATCACTCGGTGGTTCTTTAAACTGTTTGCAGTGACGGCGTGTCGGCGCTCACCTGGCTGCCACTCAGTTTGTACAGCAGGCTGCTGAGGAGCTCTGGGTAGAGCGACAGCTGCTCCACGGCGTTGATGGTCTGACCCGAGACCGTCCTGTTGTCCTGCGTCAGCTCGTACACGCCTGCGAACGGACAACCGTCAGAGCACCCATCACCCCCCCCCCCCCCCCGGACCAAACTGCACCTCGGGGAGCGTTACCTCTCTCAAAGGACGAAGCAAAGAGTAAATGCTTGTAATAGTAGTAGTAAAGACCACTGCCTCCCTGAAACGTGATCTCCCTCTCCAGCTCCTGAAACACAAACATTCATTCATTCATTATCTCCCGCTTGTCCTATATTAGGGTCGCGGTGGGGTTCCCCATGCCCATCCAGGGGAGAACGTCTCGGGCGCTGGGCAGATAGACCCAGGACAGGGCGCCAATCCACTGCTGGGCACACACTCACTCACACAGACACACTCTAAACGGGGCAATTTTTTGAGAATTCAATTAACTTGATCCATGTTTTTGGACTGTGGGAGGAAACCGGAGAACCCGGAGGAAACCCACGCAGACACGGGGAGAACATGGAAACTCCACCCAGATGGGGATTCAAACCGGGAATCCCTAG
>JAFMOD010001578.1:62479-96671 GCA_019802435.1 Corydoras maculifer
CACCCACTCCCACACTGACCCCAGAACCCACCCACTCCCACACTGACCCCAGAACCCACCCACTCCCACACTGACCCCAGAACCCACCCACTCCCACACTGACCCATCCATCCACCAACTAACTAACAAAAAACTCACAATTTCAATGTTTTGACCGGGATAGGACTCGTACCGGAGTGTCGAGGTGGATGTCCAGTCCCTGTGCCAGTTTGTGTAAGATCGTGGAGTAGCCAGCCGTCAGCAGGGTGTGGTCACCGGAGAACTGAGCAAAAAACTCGTTGTGGTCCCAGGATCGAGCCGACACCTGTAAGTGGAGTACGTTTATTTTATCTCTATTTAACACACACACACACACACACACACACACACACACACACACACACACACACCTGATCCAGTGGGCTCGCGCAGGCGTATTCCAGGTTGCTCAGGTGGAACTGCAGCACCTTCTCCTCCAGCTCACTGAACTGAACGTCCGACTCCTGCAGGAACGTCTTATAAACCTCCTGTATCTTCTCTGGACGTCAGACGGAACCGGGCCGTGTGCAAAAGTATACGGACACCACGTCAAACACATCCCTCCATCCATCACAACATCGTTTCCATTTTTTTATATCGAATCCCCGTACCTCCGAGAGGTACATCCTGGTTCTGGGACTTGTCCTTCCTCCACTCGGACACCATGTCCAGGATGGCGTTAAAGTGGAAGTCCATGCGCTTGTCGATGGCATAATCCGTGGTCTGTCCTCCCTCCTGGATCAGATCACACCGCTCACCCAGTTTGTGCATCTTCAGTCCCAGCTGGACCGGAAACAAGAGAACATGACGGCACCGGTCCAGGACGAGGGGGGGGGGGGACGTCATAAAGAACTAAACTTCAAAGACTAACTGACCACAGTTTATTTTTTTAAGCCTCAATGCTTATTTTGGACATAATCCTCATTTAATATCATCTTCTGATTTTACATTTCATTGTGTTTATTCCTTCTTATGTGTTGATCCGTTTTATATTTCCATATTTAATTAATAATTGTGAGGCGATATTAAGTATGAGGTTCATAATAATGCTTTTATACCTTTAAATCTGTGTTTATATAATTAGAGATGTTTATACGTTTATATGTTATGTATATTTAGGTATTGAATGGGCTGCAGTCTGCAACCTCACCACCAGATGCCGCCAAAATCGCTCACATGGCTCGGTTAATTATTATTTCCTTTATATTTTTCCTTTCATGCTGTAAACCCGTTCCCGTGGTTCGTCTGCGTCCGTAAACCAGCGCGCCGCCTCGCGGTCTCGTACCTGCTCACACATGAGCGCGATGGGATTGTTAACGCAGCCGTTAACGATCTGCGCTCCGCGACCCACTGTGGTGCCCAGCGAGGCGTCGTCCCAAACTCGGCCTCCGATCCGGTTCCTGGCCTCCAACACCGTCACCTGCATCCCGAAGTTGTGCAGCTGTCTGGCGGCGGCGAGGCCTGACGCTCCCGCGCCGATCACCAGCACCTTGGTCTACAGAGGAGAAGATGAGATTCCTAAAGGTTCCGACTCCCGGCAGCGGTGCTCCATACCGGAACCTGCCTCACCTGGTGGTACGGCTCGGGTAGGAGGGGCTGCTGGGCCTGCAGCGCCCCCGTGTTGATCAAGCCTTTGCGGGTCATGAAGTCCACCACCTTCTGCAGCTCTTGCACGCAGCGCACTCGCACCAGGCCGCGTACGATGACGTGGGGGGCGCATTTCTGCGGCGTCAGAGCCTCCTACAGCCGCGCCAACAGATCAAAAATCACAAAGGGTCAGCGCTCATGTTGCTCTGCAATGACCAGTCCACGTCGGCACCATGCTGCTCGCTCGTTCTGCTAACGACGCCGCCCTGTCCCATCGCTCCGCAAGCGGAGGACGATTACACGGCAGCCGGCCTCAGGGGGCCCGGGTTTGCTCCTCTCAGGGGTGTGGCCCGGCTCCCTGTTCCAGCCCGGATCTGCACTTTCCACTCCCATATAATTATCCTATAATATATATTTTATGGGGTGGCACGGTGGCTTAGTGGTTTAGCATATTCTCCTTCCAGCACTAGGGATTCCCGGTTCGAATCCCTATCTGGGTGGAGTTTCCATGTCCTCCCCGTGTCCACGTGGGTTTCCACAGTCCAAAAACATGGATCAAGTCAATTGAGTTCTCCAAATTGCCCCATATAGTGTGTGTCTGTGTGAGTGAGTGTGTGTCCAGCGATGGATTGGCATCCTGTCCTGGGTGGACATGGGGAGCCCCACCCCCACCCCGGGACCCTAACAGAGGATAAAGCAGAAGATAATGGATAAATGATATATATATATATATATATATATATCCTATAATTATCCCATAATTACTGTTTGTTTTTGGTGAAATCAAATCAAATGTCTTCATTTAATTACCTTAATTAATAATACATACACAAATGGGTAATTATGCAGACGTTCTTCATCATCTCTCTATATATTTAATATTGATCTTCATGATCTGTTATCTGGATTAATTCATCCTCATCCCTCCAAAACGTGGAGCTGAAGGCAAGGGCTTAGTGATTGGCATGTTCTCCTCCGAGCGCTGGAAATCCCGGTTCGAATACCAATTTTGGGTGGAGTTTCCATCTTCTCCCCGTGGGTTTCCTCCGGGTTCTCCGGTTTCCTCCCACAGTCCAATAACATGGATTGAAGGTCAACTGAAAGCTCTAAATTGCCCCATATAGTGTGTGTAAGTGAGTCCTGTCCTGTGTGTATCTGTCCAGCACTTGAAACGTTCTCCCCCCCCCCGACCGACCGAACGAAGCTGAGGTGTAGGAACGGGCGGAGGCTCGTACCGTGCACGTCTTGTGCCACACGGCCAGGACGAGGTTGCGCAGAGCGAGGTACATGGTGGGGTCCCTGGAGAACTCTGGAAACTCGTAGAGCTCGTCCAGCTCCATCATGTCCGGCCGGACGCACAGGGCCTTGCCGCACTCGCTGGGCTGGTAGAAGGGCTGGAAGTACGGGCACAAACCGGGAACTGAACACAGACAGGAGAACGTCAGACTGATCCCCAGAACCGGAACTCGGACCCGAGCGGTCTGATCCACACGGGCTCACGCCACACCACACCGCGCCGCATTATTCTTTAACAAAGCAGAACCGGCACTGACTCTGCGGCTGGACGTTGCGCCGTTGCTCCGGCCGCAGGTCGCAGTGGGAGCTGGACGGACTCATGCCCACGCAGTCGGGGTAATAAGCCGCGAGGAAGGGGTTCGCCGGACTGTCCTTCAGGAGCGGGGGCAGTATCAGCATGGACGACCACCAGCTGTCTGCCACCCCGGCCACTCTCTGCGGGAATGAGGTCATGTGATCGTGTCGGATTACACGTACAAATGTAAATTAATCTAGGTAATTAGTGAATGGGTGTCTCACCAGGTCTTCAGGTTGAGAACACTGATTGGGTCCCTCGGTCTTCACAACCGGAAACGAGACGGGAGACAGGTTGAGTTCTCGGAAGGCGAGGCAAGTATACCATGATTGTGGTTTATAGGTCACTTGTTGAGAGTGTGGTCAGCTTTAATATCGTGTCGTGCTATGGGAACCTATCGGTCAAGTATGGGAACAGGCTGGCCCAAGGGGTTAACCAAGGGGTAAATCATTTATTTATACAGCAGATCTATAACAAAAAAGGTCTACAATGACCCTACTCATCATCCCCCACTCAACTTTTCGGTTGCTGCCATCAGGCAGGAGACTTAAGGTTCCACTATCTAAGAAGAATGGGTACAAAAAGTCATTTGTTCCCTAAATTTGGTCGTTTATTGGACGCTTTTATCCAAAGTGACCTACAAGGTGAGCACAGGGTTCATCACAGCGCCCCCTGGAGCCATGAGGGTTAAGGGTCCTGCTCAAGGACCCACACTGGTAACTTCAGTGGACCTGGGATTTGAACCCACAACCTTCAGATTGACAGCCCAACACCCCACCCACTGAGCGACCACGCCCTTTCAGATCATTCATACTATAAGTGATCTCAGTTAGCAGATCAGAAGGGTTCAGCTTTAGATGTAAAACCAAAAAAAAGAAAGAAAGAAAGAAAAACCTGTTGCCTTCTTTACATTCATCACTCGGTGAACCAGAACAATCACAACCCATTTTTTAACATTTAAATTTGCATTTGGTCGTTTTTTGGACGCTTTTATCCAAAGCGACCTACAAGGTGAGCACAGGGTTGGTACAGCGCCCCCTGGAGCCATGAGGGTTAAGGGCCTTGCTCAAGGACCCACACTGGTAACTTCAGTGGACCTGGGATTTGAACCCACAACCTTCAGATTGACAGCCCAACACCAGAACCACAGAGCGAACACGCCCTTTTCCCACGCCCGTTCCTTCTGCTGTGAATATTCTGAATAAGGATGCAAAACATTATCTCCCATCATAAATCTATAAGTGTTTTTTTTTATTTTTATTTTTTTTATTTTATCTAGTTATTTCGATTGTGCTCATGTGATCTGTTTATGCTGTATCATATCGTACATGTATCTGACTGCCGGACTGCCAAAGTAAATGTAATGTAAATTTAATGGACAGTAAAGTTCTATTCTATTCTATTTAAACTCAGGACATCGTCCGACAGGACGGAGTGCAGAGAGGACGTGTCGTACTTTAACGCTGTTCAGCTTCATCCCGCAGCGATACGACGACGCCAGGGACGCCGTCAGCTGAATGTCTTTAGTGAGCTGCCGCCATTTCCCGCAGTCTGTCCTCGTGCACTGCACCTGAGGACCGAGAGGTTCCCAAAGAGAGACGAAATATTCAAAGAAAAACGTAGTGATGTATTAACACACGGAGACAGACGAGAGACAAAAAAAAGGGGGGGGGGGGGTGATACAATGAACAGGAAGAGGAACCATTAGAGGAACCCTCAGTCCCTCTTACCAACCCAGTAAGGAAGCTGCTGGTCAGCCATGAAGGCCTTCAGACTGGGCTCGCTCTTCCCGTTTCCGGTCCACAGCTTCTTCCAGGACGTGAACTTCTCGTAGCCGTCCTTATGACTTCCACACAACACAAGCACTTAGTACCATCAGAACCGGGCCTGACGGACCCGGGCGGCCCCCCCGCGCCCACTCACCTCCTGTAATAGTGGTCGAAGCACTCGTTGCAGAAGTGTTCCCCGCAGGACAGGTGGTACCACCGGGACGTGTAGCCGTTTTTGGCGCACCTTTGGGGACGACGGGGTTAAAGAAGCCGGTCATTGGACCGCACGCGGTACCGGGTGTGGGGCTCAGGGTAAACGGGGGGGGGGGGGGTGTCACGCACCTCTCCGACGCGCTGGCGAAGCACACCGGGTACGTGGCGGGGCAGCCGGCCTTCTCGCACTTCCGGAACTTCTTCTCCGCCAGCTGCTCGTCCTCGTCCTCGCCGTCCGCGGGCTTTCGTTTGGGCTGCAGGGGGATCAGGAAACGGCGTCGTTAATCGATTTCCTCGCCGGGGTTCTTGGTACCGCTACCGGTACCTATGGCATCCCTGGAGCCATGAGGGTTAAGGGCCTCGCTCAAGGGCCCACAGTGGACCTGGGATTTGAACCCACAACCTTCAGATTGACAGCCCAACACCCGAACATTTAAATTACATTTACATTTGGTCGTTTATTGGACGCTTACAAGCAGACATACAAGCTGAGCACAGGGTTCATCACAGCGCCCCCTGGAGCCATGAGGGTTAAGGGCCTCGCTCAAGGACCCACACTGGTAACTTCAGTGGACCTGGGATTTGAACCCCCAACGCCCTGACCACTGAGCTGCCACGCCCTTTTGATTTACCAGACTTGCCCTGCTGGGTTTAGTTTGTGGAGTTGTATTCTAATAGCTTATTCATTCATTCATTATCTCCCGCTTTATCCTCTATTAGGGTCGCGGGGGGGGGGGGGATCCTCATGCCCATCCAGGGGAGAACGTTCCGGGCGCTGGGCAGATACACCCAGGACAGGGGGGCAATCTATCGCTGGACACACACTCACTCACACACACACACTCTATATGGGGCAATTTGGAGAACTCAATTGACTTGATCCATGTTTTTGGACTGTGGGAGGAAACCAGAGAACCCGGAGGAAACCCACGCGGACACGGGGAGGACATGGAAACTCCATCCAGATGAGGATTTGCCCAACGCCCCACCCACTGAGCGACCACGCCCCGATCAGGTGGAACCTTATGGTTGTAGTTACATTCTGCACCCGTCACTCTGACGGTCAGGACCATGGACAGAGCAGAGTGTTATTAGGGTGGTGGATGATTCTCAGTTCTGCAGTGATGCTGACATGGTGGTGCAGGTGTGTTAGAGTGTGTGTGTGTGTGTGTGTGTGTGTGTGTTTTGGGGGGGGGTCGTACATGAGGCTGTGGAGCTGGAGTGCTGCTGCTGCGTTTCCCGCGTCCATTCGGAGCCTGTCTCAGCGGACGCGCCGAATGTCCCTCAGCGGATGAGGAGGCTGAGGATGCTGCTGAGGAAGATGATGCTGATGATGAAGATGCCGATGAGGAGGGAGGGGTCACGTTCGCCGAGGCTGCTCTTTTCTTTGCTCGGGATCGTCCTGAGGAGGTCGCCCCCCCGAAATCTGCCGACAGAACACACCGACGGGACACTTCAGATCGGGACGTCGTACGACGAGCATCGGAACTCCGACTACGACTCAGCACGTACTACACACACACACACACACACACACACCTGCGTCCGACTGCATCCCAGGCCTCCTCCCGATCGGATTTATACAGAACAACTGGAATCGGATTTATTATTATTTTATTTGTTCATCGCGGGTTTCAGCGTCACAGAATCACAACGCCGCTCCACCCGCGAGCGTTTACTACAGCTTCCGTTCCGATAGTATTGTAACAATTTCCAAAATAAAAGCCCACGTTGCCTTTCATGTCTTAATGCGACTGTCCAATAATGCGCGCGCTTACTATACTAATAATACAAAACAACCGCGTGAATAAAATAAGATTCATTCCATGGCTTCGCCTTGTATATTTATTATTTAAAGCTGTAGAATGAAGAAATGATAAAAAAAAAAAAAAAGTTGTGGAAAGTAATTTTTAATTTTTTTTAATGGGTGGGGGGGGGAGCACCCGAAATATGTCAAAGCTATAAATAAACTCTTTTAACCTTTAATTGTCCACAGAGAATAACAGAACGCCCCCGACAACTTTGGAACGTGGTTGTCATAGCGATCAAACTAAAAATAATAATAAAAAAAACGTCACGTCAGATCAATCGCGTTCAGACAAAACGCAGGTTCCCAAAAACTCAGAAGATCAATTAAAATCCACAGAGAAGTTCATGTAAGAGAACTGGGTCTTTACACTACATTTTTAAAGATATAATTTTGCTTTAAATATGTCGGCATGAATAAATAAATGACTAAATAAAGCTACAAAATAAATGAATGAATCTGTAAATAAATACACAAAATCTCCATCCAGAAATATAGCAAACTAAGCTACAGAGATTTGACAAAAGCACTCAGAAGCTTTATCACGTTGCACCAAACTGATGTCAGATCAGCAGGATGACAGTCAGATCAGATAACGTTCCTTACATGAAGCTATTTTCACGCATTTCTCACTTATTGCGTTATAACGTCATACAGAAGGGAAATGAGTGAGCCACCTGAATGTGGGGTGGTGTTAAATGTCTCAGATGTCGATAAACATGAACATTCCTTTAATGATATTATCCAGACATAAATGATGATGTGTTTATGTTATTTGAACTCATTTCTATCACTTTAAGTCAAACTTTGTAAACTTTGTTCATTATAACCTGATTATAACCTGATATAATGAATCAGCCACCTGAATGTGGGTTCTTAGCTTGTCTCTAATGTTTTGGGGAGAAAAGCATACATTTAAACGCAGACTGTGTTATAATCAGGTTTTAATGAACAAAGTTTACAAAGTTTGACTTAAAGTGATAGAAATGAGTTCAAATAACATAAACACAACATAATCATTTATGTCTGGATTATATAATTAAAGGAATGTTCACGTCCTGCTGACCTGCAGAGGAAATGCCGACAAGGAAGGTACGAACCTGTCTAAGAGTCTCTGATCAATACATGTAGATATTATTATCATTGGGGCGGCACTGTGGTTTAGTGGTTAAGCACGTTCTCCTCTCAGCACTAGGAATTCCCGGTTCGAATCCCCATCTGGGTGGAGTTTCCATGTTCTCCCTGTGTCCGCGTGGGTTTCCTCCGGGTTTTCCGGTTTCCTCCCACAGTCCAAAAAACATGAATCAAGTCAATTGAATTCTCAAAATTGCCCCATATAGAGTGTGTGTGTGAGTGGATGTGTGTCCAGTGATAGATTGGCGTCCTGTCCTGGGTCTATCTTCCCAGTGCCCGAGACGTTCTCCCCTGGATGGACATGGGGAACCCCCCCGCGACCCTAATAGAGGATAAAGCGGGAGATAATGAATGAATGAATGAATGAATGATTATCATTGTGAAATTAGATGAACATATACACAGGTGTTTGTTTTTGCTCCAGTTATTCAGACTGATTTATATGGAGATCATTGTTTTGTGTGTTAGATAATAAATGTTTTAATCATTGAATCTGACGTCACTCTGCACAGAACTGACATCATGTCGGTACAACATGAAGTAGTTTCTGAGTAGTTAGGGTATTTTTGTCTTATTTGTGTAATTTAGTTTATATATATATATATATATATATATATATATATATATATTCATTCATTCATTCATTATCTCCCGCTTATCCTCTATTAGGGTCGCGGTGGGGTTCCCCATGCCCATCCAGGGGAGAACATCTCGGGCGCTGGGCAGATAGACCCAGGACAGGGCGCCAATCCATCGCTGGGCACACACTCACTCACACAGACACACTCTAAAGGGGGCAATTTTTTGAGAATTCAATTAACTTGTTCCATGTTTTTGGACTGTGGGAGGAAACCGGAGAACCCGGAGGAAACCCACGCAGACACGGGGAGAACATGGAAACTCCACCCAGACGGGGATTCGAACCGGGAATCCCTAGCGCTGAGAGGCGAACGTGCTAAACCACTAAGCCACCGTGCCGCCACATATATATATATATATATATATATATATATATATATATATATATATATATATATATATGACTGGAGCTTTTTGGAGTGGAATGAAGCTTAATTAATTTATTATTTATAATTTAATCTTTTTTTAACTAATTGGTAATTGCACTAACTAGTAGCTTAATAAGTCCTGTTAACTGATTCAAACGGCACTGTGGGTTAAAGACGCGTTTTCCTCTAAACCTCGCATTTGTTGTTTGACTGAGAATGACCTCCACGGCGCTCCGTATGTTGTACGGTTGCCATGGCGACCGCGGCGCGTCTCTTGCTGGAGGATGGGTTTCTAAGAACCCGGTGTAAACAAAGCCACTCGCGGTCTCGTGGTCGCCTCGGCGGGATTAGCCTCCGTCTGCGCGTCGTTACTCTTTTATTAATGAACTCTTTAATTAGTGACGTTTTAAAGTGAACGCTCGAAGTTTTTGATGAATGTTTTAGATCTGTTTCATTGATGTTAGCCGCTGACGGACGGCTCGCGCGGGCGGAATGATTGCCACCGACGCGCGGATGAATACAGCTCACAGATCGACCGGATCTACACGGAGACGCGGCGCCCCCGTCATTAAAGCAGCTCCGCTGGAAACTAGTCCCGATCCCTCTGAGGTCAGTTCGTCCGCCTGTCCCTCCACCTGGACGCGCCATTTCCATTTTTTTGTTCTGTTTGTACGGTGTCCTTAAGTGGCCAAAGAGGTGCCTATGAAAATAAATGTATTATTATTATTATTATTATTATTATTATTATTATTATTATTATTATAGGGCGGCACGGTGGCTTAGTGGATTAGCATGTTCTCCTCTCAGCACTAGGGATTCCCAGTTTGAATCCCCATCTGGGTGGAGTTTCCATGTCCTCACGTGTCCGTGTGGGTTTCCTCCGGGTTCTCCGGTTTCCTCCCACAGTCCAAAATCATGGATCAAGTCAATTGAGTTTTCCAAATTGCCCCATATAGAGTGTGTGTGTGTGTGTGTGTGTGTGTGTGTGAGTGAGTGTGTGCCCAGTGATAGATTGCTCCCCTGTCCTGGGTCTATCTGCCCAGCGCCCGAAACGTTCTCTCCTGGATGGGCATGGGGAAGCCAGGGGAATAGAGGATAAAGCGGAAGATAATGGATGAATTATTATTATTATATAGAGAAACAGATGGACTACAGAATGCAACTGTAGAACTACAAAGTCCATCTGTTTGAATGTTGGAGGTGATGTCATGGACACTGCACTGTACAGATACAGATGCATTTAAAGGTTTATTAATGCATCGCATGTTCGTCTCCTGTCTCTGTTTCTCTCCAGGTTGCCAGACATCCCGATCTTCCCCCCGTCATCCATTTCCTCCAGAATCCAGCGTCGGTGAGTCACATGACCCACCATCTCCATCGCGTCCATTTCTCCTGGATTTGTTTTCCATCTTTCACTCTGTTTTAATCGTCCTGTCCTTAATCTGGTTCTGCCATATTAATATTTAATGAGTAAATGTAATTAATACCTGTTTATTTGAGTGAGACTGTAAGTTTTCACTGTTGCTGCTGTGAGTCCCAGTTTAATTACAGCCTCATTATGTCACAATGCTCTGGAGGAACGAGTGGCTTCGACTAATGAGTGGAGAGTCAGACTGGGGAGTTCTCACCACTGACTTCAGCCGTCCATCCATCCATCCATCCACTCATTTATCCACCATCAACATCTATCCTGTTTTACTCGTTTATTCATTTCTTCCACCAATTCATCTAAATATACATTATCCCATCCATCTATCAATTATTTAGCAATACTGCCCAATCAGCACTGCTCCCAGTAATGCAAACCAAACTAGAAATAACATGCAATACATGTATCATTGATGGTGCAATACATTTCATTCATCTGTATGTAATAACTGTAATAACTGTAATAACGCTCTGCTGCTTAATCAGATACCATTTGTGCAATATTTGATTCATTTCATTCCTGTAGGACTGTAAATATATATAAATGTATATATAGATTTTGCCCAGCGATGGATTGACCCCCTGTCCTGGGTCTATCTGCCCAGCGCCCGAAACGTTCTCCCCTGGATGGACATGGGGGACCCCCTGCAACCCTAATAGAGGATAATGCGGGAGATAATGAATGGATGGTTGGATGGGTATATATAGATTTCTAACTGTACTTAAAATTTTTCCTAGTTTAAATCTCTTCTGGCACGGTGGCTTAGTGGTTTAGCACGTTCTCCTCTCAGCACTAGGGATTCCCGGTTCGAATCCCCATCTGGGTGGAGTTTCCATGTTCTCCCCGTGTCTGCGTGGGTTTTCTCCGGGTTCTCCGGTTTCCTCCCACAGTCCAAAAACATGGATCAAGTTAATTGATTTCTCAAAATTGCCCCATATAGAGTGTGTCTGTGTGAGTGAGTGTGTGCCCAGCGATGGATTGGCGTCCTGTCCTGGGTCTATCTGCCCAGCGCCCGAGACGTTCTCCCCTGGATGGGCATGGGGAACCCCACCGCGACCCTAATAGAGGATAAGCGGGAGATAATGAATGAATGAATAAATCTCTTCTAATGACTGGATACCTTTTCATCCTCCTCTGTATCTGCTGCTGAGAAATGTAAATTTCCTCATTGTGGGACAAATAAAGGTTTATCTTATCTTAATACAACCATCCGTCCCATGATTGACCTACACAGAGTCCCGACCTCAGCCCCACTGAAAGCACAGGTCCTCTCATGTCTGACCTCACAAACATTCTTAATAACTGGGCAAAATATTCCCCAGACACTCTCGGAGAGTCAACTGAATCTGTTCTCTATCCCCAGTCGCTGAAGAGGCACGTTTCGGCTTTGAGGAGGGTGGTGCGGAGATGTCAGAACGGCTATGTATCCTCACCCGTCTGTTACACCACCTCTGGAAAGAGCTCAGAGCTCATGTTCAAGTTGTTTGCAGACGTGGGTCATTTATTCGCCGGTGTTCGGAAGGTTCTGACCTCATCAGTGATGAACTCGGGTGCCCTTAAGAGAAATCTAACACCTTCACTGATTCTCCTGAGTCTAATTATGGAACGCACTTCGTCAGTGCCTTTAACAGGATGCTGCTGGAGGGATATTTTTGGACAGTGGATGTTTGAAAGTCCCAGCTGAACTTGATTTACGTCGACAGGCGAAGCCTTTAGTCCTCGCCTTGAATCGGGGGGCTGAGGCTTCAACACTAACCAGAAAAGCTTAGGTAGATAGGTGGGAGGGCAGGTAGATCTATCCCAGTGCTCATAGAATCACCTTAAAATGGTCACCAGGGTCACAAAACCATCCACACCTGAAGTGCTTTATTATCACCAGTTCAGTTTTAAAGACTTGCGTGAAGGTCTCATGGAGGAAAAACCATGCAGACATAAGGAGAAAATGCAAAATGGCCTTGTTTACCCCAATGAAAAATTGGGGAATTATGTTGTGTTTTTCTAATCTACTGAATGAGCTTTTTGTTGCAACGATCCTTAATGTCAGTGTCTCTAAGTTTCTGCGAGATGTTCCAGACATCTTCAAGATCATAAACATCTGCGCAGAAGGATCTGAGGAGCATCCTGAGTTCGCCTCCATCCTGGGAGACCTTCTGCACATATGCAGGTACGAACGTTCTCCTCAGCCGACGCAGCAGCTCTCGGCTCTGAGGACCGGAGACGTTAACGACATGGTTGTTCTCCTCCAGACTTCCATTCCTGAAGGAAAAGGTCTCAGACGAGATGAAATATGCGAAAGTGGTGGCCGAATCCCTGGCTCAGTTGGGTAAGAGACGTGATGCCCACGCCGCGGGGTGAGGACCAGGAACCCGGGGACCTCCTGATGGACGTGTGCTGGTTTTTCCGTAGGTTACCTGATGAGGCTGCAAAACAACAAGATCCGAGGACACGTCTGCGCTGCTGTGATCTCACTCTGCAATCCCCGCAAAGCCAAACCCGGCGAACACGGTGAGACCCGGCACCACCGTGTGCTCTGAACGGTTGTGAGACGCTATGAGGTTGTCAGGAATTTTACACTACGTGAACAAAATGGCCGAAAGTTTGTATTCAAACAAAGGACCTTACTGGGGCTCGTCGTCATTGGGAAGTGGGGTGGGGCAAGCTAGATTTGAACCAAATTACTGGTCTTGGATTGGCTTGGTGGTTAGCACGTTCACCTCTCAGCACTAGGGATTCCCGGTTTGAATCCCCATCTGGGTAGAGTTTCCATGTTCTCCCCGTGTCTGCGTGGGTTTCCTCCGGGTTTTCCGGTTTCCTCCCACAGTCCAAAAACATGGATCAAGTTAATTGAATTCTCCAAATTGCCCAGTTTAGAGTGTGTCTGTGTGAGTGAGTGTGTGCCCAGCGATGGATTGGCGCCCTGTCCTGGGTCTATCTGCCCAGCGCCCGAGACGTTCTCCCCTGGATGGGTATGGGGAACCCCACCGCGACCCTAATAGAGGATAAAGCGGGAGATAATGAATGAATGAATGAATGGATTGGCTTGGGCGGTAATTTGTGATTGGCTAAGGCAGTTAGGGGCGGGAATTAGACGTAACGGAAATATACACAGGTAAGCACTGCGGGGGCGCTCTATCACTCAGACCCGGAAGCAGTTACAGCATCGGAACGCTGGGGATGGCGGACCCGCTGGCCAGCGTGGGTTACTGATGGTGTTCATGACCAATTCTCTTTGTTCTTAATAAATTAGTTGAGACGACCATTTTTGCATCGGCTCGTTCTTTCTGCCTTTTTCAAAAATCAAAGGATCCAACAAGGTTCCACATCAGGTTCTTGTGTCTGCAGCTGTTCACGGTTCAGGCGTGTGTCCCATCAGCCTGAGCTACAGACGGGAGCTCGTGGAACGTAGTGGCCTTGCTGAGACTCTGCTCATGTCCCTGGCTCCTCTGGAGAACCAACTACCAGTTAAACTGCAGGTCCTGGAAGTCCTACAGATCCTCTCCAGTTCCTCAGGTGAGAGTTCCGTGTTGGCGTCGCAGCTCCGTCTCCGAATCAGAACCACGTCTTATTTGGTTGGTCTCTCCAGCAGCGAACTGCAGCTCCATCCTGAAAGCCAAGGGAGCTCAGAAGATCTGTTTCCACATGAACGAGGTGGATCCATCCGGACAGTTGTTGTTCCGTTCCACCGAAATCCTGTGGAACCTCCTGGACCACGGCTCCAGACAAGAGGTCACAGAGCAGCTCAGCAACATGGACTGCATCACGTGGGTTCCGTTTTCCTCTCGAGTGTCGCCTCGGCACAGTCCCGAGTCCTGAACCTGTGTTTCCAACCGCAGGGTTCTGAAGGAGGCCTTTCTGCATCACCTCCTGAACGGATTCAGACGATACGACCGCCAGCTGCGCAACGACCTCTTAGTGCTGACCACCCTGATCGCCCAAAACCCCGACGCCCCGTTAATCGTACGTAGTATCAGCTGAGTTCACGTTCCACGCTGTTTACTGTTCTGTGGATATGACGTTCCGTGCTTTTTTTCCGTAGGAGAGCGGCTTCGCCAAGCAGCTCTGTCTTTTCGCCACCGTCCCCGAGTGTAGGTTCTCCGGTTCTCCACCTCGTGCAAGGATTCTCTTATATTAATTTATTGTTGCCTAAAAACATGGATCTTTTTATTTCTCAGTAAAAAGTCACAACCCTCTGGTCAGAAACTTTAAGCTGACCTTCAGCAGCGAGGACTTTGAGATGAAGAAGCTGCTGTTCAACCTGATGGTGGTTCTCTCCAGGAATCCGGCTGCCGTACAGGTGAGAAAGACGAGAGAGAGAGAGAGAGAGAGAGAGAGCGTTACCGCAACCAGCTTCTGGGTTTGATTCTCACGTGGAGACCCTTTGTCTCGTGGACTCACTACGTTGGTGTATTTGGCGCAGTTTTTCAAGGAAAGCCGATTGGTGTTGGCCGTCATGCTGCTGATTCGTCCCGGTTCCTCGGACGCCGGGCGCGGCGTGAGGACCAAACGCGGCTGGACGTCCTCCCAGCGGGAAGAGCTGCAGCTGCACGCTCTGGCCACGTTGGACACGGTCGCACCGCTGATGCCTGACGAGTACATGGAGTGTCAGACCAACGCCTGTCTGCTGGTGCTGCTGGACTGGTGCAACCAACAGGGTACCCCACACCCACGGACCCAAAAAAACATGACATCACCAGCAGAACGTCCTCTGTTCTTTATATGTATTGAATTTTGTAACACGGCGAGTCTCTAATGATCAGAATTCTTAATCTGCGTTTGAAAGATCAAATCTAAAACGCGGCCTCGCTACGACACGTGTTTGGTTAATAACCCGGTTGGCTGCAATGTCACTGTTTGAACACTAGAGGGAGCACGATGCGCTGGATTTGGGTTTAAAAGCTCATATTCTTCCTCAGAATGTTTTTTAAAAATACTAGATATGAACTAATTACGTTTACATATTTTTTTCATCCATTATCTCCCGCTTTATCCTCTATTAGGGTCGTGGGGGGGGTCTGGCTTCCCCATGCCCATCCAGGAGAGAATGTTTCGGGCGCTGGGCAGATAGACCCAGGACAGGACACCAATCTATCGCTGGGCACACACTCACTCACACACACACACACTCTATATGGGGCAATTTGGAAAACTCAATTGACTTGATCCATGTTTTTGGACTGTGGGAGGAAACCAGAGAACCCGGAGGAAACCCATGCGGACACGGGGAGGACATGGAAACTCCACCCAGATGGGGAGAACATGCTAAACCACTAAGCCACCGTGCCGCCTAATGTTTAAATGTAATCATTTAAATAGAACAGGTCTTATGAAACCGAGTGTATCTCTGAATTTTCTTACGATATTTTTTACGATAAGTTTAAATAAAATTCACATTTAGCTTTTATTAAAATAAAGAGAATAAAATTCATTTATTCATTATCTCCCGCTTATGCTCTATTAGGGTTGCGGTGGGGTTCCCCATGCCCATCCAGGGGAGAACATCTCGGGCGCTGGGCAGATAGACCCAGGACAGGGCGCCAATCCATCGCTGGGCAGAGAATAAAATTCCCCCTGCGAATCAAATCAGGGAGGAAATTGTGCGGTCAGATCCCTAATTCAATGACGAGTTTGGTTAATAGGATCTTATATGCTGTTTAAATTGAATATGATTTAATATTTTAATATGAGGCGGCACGGTGGCTTAGTGGTTTAGCATGTTCTCCTCTCAGCGCTAGGGATTCCCGGTTCAAATCCCCATCTGGGTGGAGTTTCCATGTTCTCCCCGTGTCTCCGTGGGTTTCCTCCGGGTTCTCCGGTTTCCTCCCACAGTCCAAAAACATGGATTAAGTTAATTGAATTCTCAAAATTGCCCCATATAGAGTGTGTGTGTGTGTGAGTGAGTGTGTGCCCAGCGATGGATTGGCGCCCTGTCCTGGGTCTATCTGCCCAGCGCCTGAGACGTTCTCCCCTGGATGGACATGGGGAACCCCACCGCGACCCTAATAGAGGATAAGCGGGAGATAATGAATGAATGAATGAATTTTAATATGATTAATATGTATGTTAGTATGACGACGTTGCTGATTTTTTTTCTCATACCAGGAACCGAACTCTGCCATGGCCAGGACCAAGGCTTCCACGGTACGGGGGGCCGCGGTGGGAGGAAAGCTCATATGAGGTTCTGCGTTCGCCTTCTCCGGGGTATGACATCACTGAGCAACAGCCTCATCAACCAGGACCTCTGTGACCAGGGAGCCATCAGTCAACTACTGGGTGAATGTCATTTTCAACACAGAGAGAACCGGGGGACGGGGCCCGGACGGGTTTCCGGGTTTCAGAACGGATGTGTTAAATATTTATACATTTAAAAAAAAAAAAATGTCATTTTTAAAAATGACCTTTCGATTTATAATGTGGACGAAATGAACGGGACGCACGTCTCAGTCATCAAAATTCAGGAAAAGCTGTAAAAATTGGAAAGCTGCATGTCTCAGCATTGTGAAAACAGTTTGGGGAAGGCCCTCCTCAGTTCCGGCATGATTGTGCCCTGGGTTGGGCGACCTCAACCCCGTCCAACCTTGGTGTCTGTCCCCAAAAAAGTCCTTCTGATTAACAAATGTCATGCTCCAAGAGTCTTTTTAGAGCATCCCCATCTGGGGAAGCGACTGAGGACGGGACGGTCCCAAAGCCCCCATCCCTGTCCCGTCGATTCCCCTGATTGTTGCTCAGAACGTCGATATCTAAAGCGAAAACAAAACAATTCTGGTGAATGGGTGTAGTGTGAGTGCTGGTCTGTGATTGGTCGCCCGCATTGAGACGTGATGCAGGACCTTCTGTTTCCTCCGAAGCTCTGCTGAAACGCTTCCAGGACAGGAAGGACGAGGAGGAGGACGGTGTGTCTCTGGAAATACAGACCGATCTGCTGATTATCTTGTCCAGCCTTTGTGAGGAGGACATGC
Source organism: Corydoras maculifer (assembly GCA_019802435.1). NCBI lineage: Eukaryota > Metazoa > Chordata > Actinopteri > Siluriformes > Callichthyidae > Corydoras > Corydoras maculifer. Next base: position 79,991 of record JAFMOD010001578.1, read on the forward strand.
ACCGGAAGGTGAGGCCCGCCGCGGCGCCGCCTGCAGGCGGATCGGAAAACAGATTGGGGTGAGAAGCAGAAGATGACGTGAAGCTCTGGTGTGCAGGAGTTGTTCGGCGCAGACGGGATCGCCGTGCTGATCGGTTACCTGAAGATGGAGCGCGCCCGCTTCTCCAGCTGCCTCGGACACAGCAGGCTGTTCCTGACCGCCGTGGACGGCGTGTGGTAAGTCGGCCGAGGGAGGAGGCGCCGCTTCGATGATGAGGTCCTGGGCTCCATTCCCAAGCAGGCTGGACGTGTTTATTGATGTGTGGAATTGGCATGTCCTCCCTGTGCCTACGTGAGATGTTTATTTCACCCCCCTGTGATGTCTTGCCCTCTTTGGAATTGGAATGTTTGTCATGGCACGACGTCCCCAATTGCTTTCTTACACAAACATGTATTTTGTTCTACAGGCTATAAAAAGTCTAATGTTGCATTAATTTCAGGTATAAACATTTGTTTGTAAGATACCTACAGCTCGCTAAATCAGCTCACTAATACAACTACTACTTTCATTCCTTTCAAATTGTATGTCATCTGATTTTTTAGATAACTAAGCTATTAGACGGGCGGCACGGTGGCTGGGGGGGGGGGGGGGGGGGGGGGGGGGGGGGGGGGGGGGGGGGGGGGGGGGGGGGGGGGGGGGGGGGGGGGGGGGGGGGGGGGGGGGGGGGGGGGGGGGGACCCTAATAGAGGATAAAGCGGGAGATAATGAATAAATGAATAAGCTATTAGAATACAACTTCGGCGGCACGGTGGCTTAGTGGTTTGGCACGTTCTCCTCTCAGCACTAGGGATTCCCAGTTCGAATCCCCATCTGGGTGGAGTTGCCATGTTCTCCCCGTGTCTGCGTGGGTTTCCTCCGGGTTCTCCGGTTTCCTCCCACAGTCCAAAAACATGGAACAAGTTAATTGAATTCTCCAAATTGCCCCATATAGAGTGTGTCTGTGTGAGTGAGTGTGTGCCCAGCGATGGATTGGCGCCCTGTCCTGGGTGTATCTGCCCAGCGCCCGAAACGTTCTCCCCTGGATGGGCATGAGGAACCCCCCCGCGACCCTAATAGAGGATAAGCGGGAGATAATGAATGAATGAATAAGCTATTAGAATACAACTCCACAAACTAAACTAAACCCAACCCAGTATGGTAAATCAAAAGGGCGTGGCAGCTCAGTGGTCAGGGCGTTGGGCTGTCAATCTGAAGGTTGGGGGTTCAAATCCCAGCTCCACTGAAGTTACCAATGTGAGTCCTTGAGCAAGGCCCTTAACCCTCATTAATCCAGGGGGCGCTGTGATAGACCCTGTGCTCAGCTTGTAAGTCGCTTTGGATAAAAGCGTCCAATAAACGACCAAATGTAAATGTAATGTAATGACCTCTCGGTGTGTAACTGCAGGTCCTGCGTCGTCGGATGTTACACCACAGAGGACCTGTTTTTGGAAAACGACGGCGCGTCTCTCTTACTCAACCTGCTGCAGGTCATGATCGCGTCCACTCCATTATTAAAATTACATTTTTTTATTGTTATTATTGAAGATAACGCACCCGAAACCTTCTTCCACAGTCAGGTCCCAGAGCCATGCAGAACGTTCTCCTGGCCACGCTGCTGGAACTCTGCGACAACTTCAGGACGCTGGAGCGCATCGCAGCCTGGCGGGGCGAGGACGCCGTCACGGCTCCCGTCCTGCTGCTTCGGCTCTGGAGGAGCGAGGAGGCTGCCATGGGGGTCCGGAGAGACCAGCACGGCCGGATCGCGGGTACGAGTCGAGGCAGAGCCTCGTCCTCGTCCTCGATGTCCTGATGTCCTGATGACAGAGCAGCTCTGAGGCTTTAATAACACTCAGGCCTTTAGAAGCACCGACTAGAACCCTTAAGCGTCCAGATTTGTTCTAATCATCAGAAATGTCCAGCTGATCGATTTAATTTAAATATAAATATAACGTGGAAACATTAGAGAGTGCATTTTATACATCAGATAGATTTTAAAACGTATTTAAAAAAGTTAATAAATAATCCATTAATTCAAATCCGCTTTAGATTTTAATTCATTTAAGTTTTAATCAATTAATTTATCTATTAGATTCATCCATTATCTTCCGCTTTATCCTCTATTGGGGGGGGGGCATCCAGGGGAGAACGTTTCGGGCGCTGGGCAGATAGACCCAGGACAGGATGCCAATCCTTCGCTGGACACACACTCACTCACACACACACTCTATATGGGGCAATTTGGAGAACTCAATTGACTTGATCCATGTTTTTGGACTGTGGGAGGAAACCAGAGAACCCGGAGGAAACCCACGCGGACACGGGGAGGACATGCAAACTCCACCCAGATGGGGATTCGAACCGGGAATCCCTAGGGCTGAGAGGAGAACATGCCAAAAACAAATTAAAAAAAAGCCACCCATTTATTAGATATTAATCTTAATTTATTAATATTTGGAGCGGCACGGTGACTTGGTGGTTAGCATGTTCTCCCCTCAGCGCTGGTTTGAATCCTGTTTGCATGTTCTCCTCATGTCTGCATCTTACAGTCCCAAAATATGGATTTAAGGTAAATTGAATGCTCTAAATTGCCCTATAGGGAGTGTGTCTGTGTAAATGAATGTGTGCCCAGCGATAAATTGGCGTCCTGTCCTGGGTGTATCTGCCCAGCACCCAAAACGTTCTCCTCTGAATGGGCATGGGGAACCCCCCCCCCGCCCCCCCCCACCGCGACCCTGATATAGGATGAAGCGGAAGATAATGGATGGATGAATAATTAATATTCAAAATGTTGATTTGGAACATTTTGGAACCCAAATATAGAGTTGCTCTATATTACGAGGTGGGAGGGGCTTAATGTGAACATGTGCTCTGTGTTTATTTGCAGATGTAAAGAAGCCGCTGCTCTCCGCGCTTCAGGAACAGGATGTCCTCGGACCCGTCCCTGCAAACCAGCCCAGCGCCGCGGTGATGGACGTGCATGAGAACCTGCGTGCCAAGATCTACGAGCTCTTCTGCAGGATGGGTGAGAGACATAGAGAGAGAGAGAGAGAGAGAGAGAGAGAGAGAGAGAGAGGGGTGTGGTTCTTTACTCACAAAGAATTTTGGGACCTGCAGGGTTCGAGGATCATTCAGGACTGAGTTCTGAGGACCGGGTCACACTCTGCATCGTCAGCAGGTATCTGGACTTTAAGGTAAATGAGCGCCGTGTGTGTGTGTGTGTGTGTGTGTGTGTGTGCAGTGTTTAATGTGTTGAATGTGGGCCGGTCCGTGCAGATAGGCGAGGTGTGGCATGAGGTGGAGGCCGAACTGGAGCAGGAGGGGGTGAGGCCGGTCACTCCGGATGCCGACGCCCTCAGCACCATCAGCCAGACGACCGAGGACAAGGCTGCGTGTGTGTACGGCCTGCAGCAGAGCATCATGGAACAGCAGGAGCAGGAGGACCTCCGGGAGGAGAAACAGTTGTATGAAGAGGTGAAGACGCAGCGGACACTTTATTAGAGCCGCCTTCTTGTTTCTTCATATAGTGTCCTTTATATGATCATGCAGATGGACTTTGTAGTTCTATAATCACATTCTGTAGTTCATCTGTTTCTATACTATATTCAGTCACCTGTCATTAAAAATCTCCCTAACCCTCCACAAGGGTCAGAGCACCAATCCATCGCTGGGCACACACACTATATAGGGGCAATTTAGAGCAGAATATTACCTTACATCCATGGTTTTGGACTGTGGGAGGAAACCGGAGAACTCAGAGGAAACACACACAGATTGGACCTGGATCTCCATCCAGATCAGGATTCGAACCTGGATCCCCAGCGCTGAGAGGTGGACATGCTGGCCACCTGACCACTGTGCTACCTTCGTTAAAAATCCTGTTTAATCCATCCATTATCTTCCGCTTTATCCTCTATTAGGGTCGGGGTTGGGGGGGGGGGGGTCCCCATGCCCATCCAGGGGAGAACGTTTCGAGCGCTGGGTAGATACACCCAGGACAGGACGCCAATCTATCGCTGGGCACACACTCACTCACACACACACACACACTCTATATGGGGCAATTTGAAGAATCCTGTTTAATAAAAATAATAATAAAAAAGAATATTAATTATTAATTATTAAAATCTCTGTATATTATTCATTCATTCATTATCTCCCGCTTATCCTCTATTAGGGTCGCGGGGGGGTTCTCCATGCCCATCCAGGGGAGAACGTCCCGGGCGCTGGGCAGATAGACCCAGGACAGGGCACCAATCCATCGCTGGGCACACACTCACTCACACACACACACTCTATATGGGGCAATTTGGAGAATTCAATTGATCCATTTTTTGGACTGTGGGAGGAAACCGAAGAACCCGGAGGAAACCCACGCGGACACAGGGAGAACATGGAAACTCCACCCAGATGGGGATTCGAACCGGGAATCCCTGGTGCTGAGAGGAGAACATGTTAAACCACTAGGAGACCCTGCCGCCCCTGTATATTAATACCAGTGTTAATTGTCTTCATAATGTATGTCTGTAAATTCACTGTTTAAATCTTTAGAAATGGACATGCTGTGGACTCTGTTTTGTTGTTTGTCTTTCAGATGAGATTAAATCGGAGGCAACAGGACCTGACGGCAAAGTCCTGGGAGCAGTTTGTCTCTAAAACCTCAGACTACAAGGTTTTGAAGGTTCGTGTTCTGTTCCTCTGAACACCGCGCTGCTTAAAGAACACCTTCTGCTCGATTCAGTGCCAGAAAGAGTGAACAGGTCGTCTACAGGGGGCGTATCTGTCTGTATCGTCGGGTCGCTCCTGTTGGGGGTCACCACATCACTCCAAGACGCCGTGGGGATTAGAACCGATTGGCGCATTAACATGTTCTCCTTCAGGTCTCATCCGTCGGGTTTTTTGCTTTTCAGGAGATGAGGCAGCTGCAGGAGAGATGCATCGAGTCCTCCAGAACCAAAGAGGAGACCGAGGGCGTCATCTTCCACTCCTCTGAGATTTTCGTTTTACAAACAACAGTAAGGGTCTCTGTGTGTGTGTGTGTGTGTGTGTGTGTGTGTGTGTGTGTGTGTGTGTGTGTCTTCAAAGCCACCTTATTACATCCACCTTCTTAATTTCGACACCTAGTGTCTACTGTGGCACGGTGGCTTAGTGGTTTAGCATGTTCTCCTCTCAGCACTAGGGAGTCCCGCTTCGAATCCCCATCTGGGTGGAGTTTCCATGTCCTCACCGTGTCCACGTGGGTTTCTTCAGGGTCATCCGGTTTCCTCCCACAGTCAAAAAACATGGATCAAGACAATTGAGTTCTCCAAATTGCCCCATATAGAGTGTGTGTGTGTGTGAGTGAGTGTGTGTCCAGCGATGGATTGGTGCCCTGTCCTGGGTCTTTCTGCTCAGCTCCCGAAACGTTCCCCCCTGGATGGGCATGGGGAAACACCCCCCCCCCCACGACCCTAATATAGGATAAAGCATAAGATAATGAATGAATGAATGTATGAATGAGTGTCTAATGTATCAGCTGATAGATGGACTTTGTAGTTCTGCAGTTCCATTCTGTAGTCCATTTGTTTCTCCTCTGTTCGCTCACAGAGCAGGTATTATTAAGGTGGTGGATGATTCTCTGTTCTGCAGTGATTTCTATAATTTGTGTTTTCGTGCTCAGACGCGGCCGTGTGCTGAAGATCGATAGCGACGGCGCTGACCGGACGGCCGGACCCATGGCCGGCACTGACCTGCCCTTCCAGGGCCATTCAGCCATTGAGGGCGAAGCATTAACAACAGTGTCCAGAGTAAACGCAGACCTGGAACCTCCCGGCACCTCCACCGTGAAATGAACCAGAGTTCAGGATTTAATTAAAACAACGGCTTTATTATTTAATTATTAATTAATGCTGTAGAGGGTGGCACGGTGGCTTAGTGGTTGGCATGTTCTCCTCTCAGCACTAGGGATTCCGGGTTCGATTCCCCATCTGGGTGGAGTTTCCATGTTCTCCCCGTGTCCGCGTGGGTTTCCTCCGGGTTCTCCGGTTTCCTCCCACAGTCCAAAAATATGGATCAAGGTGAATTGAATTCTTCAAATTGGATTCTCCCAAAATGTGGATTCAAGGTAAATTGAATGCTCTAAATTGCCCCATATAGTGTGTATCTGTGTGAGTGAGTGTGTGCCCAGTGATAGATTGGCGCCCTGTCCTGGGTGTATCTGCCCAGCGCCCGAAACGTTCTCCCCTGGATGGGCATGGGGAACCCCCCCGCGACCCTAATAGAGGATAAGCGGGAGATAATGAATGAATGAATGAATGAATGCTGTAAAGCTGTGTTGTGACGATGTACTATTGTAAAAATAAAATAAAACAGCGCTATATAAATAAATGAGCTGGAACTTGACTCGCTCTTTTTTCAGGTCACCTGATGTCTGATTTGTTCCAGGTTTGCAGGTCCTTTACAGAATCCATGGCATCTATATTTCAGTGTTCTCACCGTGTTCTTTAACGAATGCTTTATATGTCAGTTCTGCTTCATCAGATTTTAGATTAGATTTTAGGACAGACGCATTAAACCTCACAGTCTGTCTCACAGGACAAGTGAGGGGTGTGTCTCACTTACAGAGCATGTCATTCCCAAAAATCTTTACTGAATGTTGGTGCAAATTGGAATTTCAAATGCTGAAAGCAGCAGGTTATCGTGTCCACGCGTCCCTTCGATCGTCCTCGACTGAGGACATGCTGAGGACATGTCTTTCGTCAAGCCACGTGACTCCTGTGTGGTGAAGTTCAACGGCAGATCAGAGGGTTAACCACAGCATCCCTGGAGCGGTGAGGGTTAAGGGCCTTGCTCAGGGGCCCACGTTGGTAACTTCGGTGAACCTGGGATTTGAACCCACAACCCTGGGTGGAGGTGCTAGATCAGCGGTCAGGCTGTTGGGCTGTCAATCTGAAGGTTGTCGGTTCAAACCCCAGGTCCACTGAAGCTACCAATGTGGACCCTTGAGAAGGAAGGACCCTTAACCCTCATTGCTCCAGGGATGCTGACACCCAGGACAGGACGCCAATCTATCTCTGGACACATACACACTCTATATGGGGCAATTTGGAGAACTCAATTGACCTTGATCCATGTTTTTTGGACTGTGGGAGGAAACCGGAGAACCCGGAGGAAACCCACGCGGACACGGGGAGGACATGAAAACTCCACCCAGATAGGGATTCGAACAGAGAACATGCCAAACCGCTAAGCCACCGTGCCGCCCACACTTACACTCACACACACTCTATATGGGGCAATTTGGAGAACTCAATTGACCTTGATCCATGTTTTTTGGACTGTGGGAGGAAACCGGAAAACCCGGAGGAAATCCCACGCGGACACGGGGAGGACATGGAAACTCCACCCAGATGGGGATTCGAACCGGGAATCCCCAGCGCAGAGAGGAGAACATGCCAAACCGCTAAGCCACCGACTCTTATTTTGAAACCGTGTGTGTGTCAGCAGCTCGATGGAGGGCGCTTTGCTCTCGCTGTTTAAATAGCGACGCCGCGTCGGTGTGTGTGTGTGTGTGTATGTGTGTGTGTGTATGTGAGTGTGTGTGTGTGTGTGTGAGAGAGTGAACTGCAGTGATTCGGAGCGCCGATTCTGTAAGTAACACACATTTATATCGACGGAAGGTGCGTTTGATTTATTAATCAGTGAGGGATTACATCCGGGGCTCTCAGCCGCCAGATGTGGACAGATGTGACGTTAAATGCGCCGCGCGGCTGCATTTCTGCAGATTTCGGGCTTCTCACTCGGAGTTCGTTCGTGACGTCATTTAGATCGAACACATTCAATGAAATGATGAAGATGAAGAGACACCCTCCTCGTGCACATCTGTCTCGGCGTCCACATCTGTAATGTATGAGGAGGAATTCTAAAACCTGGACCTCCATTTTGCCTGGCACTCCTGTTTTTTTGTTTTTTTTTACAGTAAAACACGAAGGCAGAGTAAATTCACTGATTTCTTCATCGTTCGGATCCTCTGTCTGTGATGTTGCGTAATAGATGCCGCGGTGAAGTGAAACAGGCTGAATCCGGACGGAACCGATTCTGAACCGACACTGAGGGTTCGATCAGGGTTAATCAGCAGCGGTGTGTGGAGCAACAGAGATCAAAGGAACAGGAGCAAAGTTCATTTAAAAAATCTGTAGCTGTCAGGAAAACAAACCAACCCTGTTTTTAATAAAGAAGCTGGAGTTTGACATGTTCTCCTTCATCGTCAGCTGATGTTCCGCTCTGTTCAGGGGTTTTTATTCTTTTTAAACTCAGAATGAAACTGAGGTTTGGGTTTTTTTCGGAGCCGCAGGTGGAAACGCTCTGACGGTCGAATGAAACAGGAACCGAGAGCTTTCTGTTTTATTTTGTAAGAAACGTCTCAAGTTTGGCTTAGTGGTTTGGCATGTTCTCCTCTCTGTACTAGGGATTCCTGCTTCGAACATGGAGTGTCCATGTCCTCGCCGTGTCCCCGTGGGTTTCCTCCCACAGTCCAAAAACATGGATCAAATTCTCCAAATTGCCCCATATAGAGTGTGTGTGTGTGTGTGTGAGTGAGTGTGTGCCCAGCAATAGGTTGGCGCCCTGTCCCGGGTGTATCTGCCCAGCACCCGAAACGTTCTCCCCTGGATGGGCATGGGTAACCCCCCCCCCCCCCCCCGACCCTGATATAGGATGAAGTGGAAGATAATGAATGGATAGTTTGGGGGGGGGGTCACTACATGCTACATGTCCATCTCAACACCTGATCTCCACGCGTGTCCATTTGGTGCCTCATTTATTCATCACATCCTTAATGTCCTTGGAATGTGGGAGAAAAGCCGGAGCCCCGGCACGTGGAGGACATGCAGACGCGATACGTGAGGGACATGTTCTCTCCCCGAGAGACGTCTGCACTTTGCACCGCGGACATACTTATTGGACAGCCGCTCGTTCATCCGGCCGAGCGTTCGTGAGGTCAGGCACTGGTGTTGGATGGAGGCTCACGTTCACAATGATGTTCATACTAAAGGTCATGGATGGGGGGGTTGGGGTCACACCGAACTCACCCCACCATGACCCCATAGACTGTGCTTTGTGCACCGATGCAGCGTCATGCTGGTGGAGCCATAACAGGCCTTCCCCAAACTGTTCCCACCAAGCCAGGAGCATGGGGGGTGGGGGTGTCCGAATTCTACATGTCCTGCTCAGTTGTTTCCATAGAGGCTCAGTCCTGCTGATTCAGCTGCCCTCATCGGGGCAGAAGTCCTTTCTGGGGCAACGGTCTGTACAAAATAAAAGCATGGCGATGCCGTTCCAGTTGCCGTGTTGTTTTAGGAGACAGAGCGCTGACGGGATAGGCAGCATGTGACGGGGACGGGACAGGTCTAGAGTTGGACGGCTGTCTGCTGGTTCAGCTTTAGGACTCCACAGTTCTCTCGGCACGTGTGCAGACGAATCCATGTCTTTTTGTGGTGCTGGCCGAACACTGGATCACGTGTCCACGAGTGCCACCTACAGGAGACAAAGTGTATTAGTCCTTTAATACAGAATAAAAATAACATTCAGAGGTCGGAAAATATTTCTGCTTGTGTTCATATCCATCATTATCTTTTGCTTTATCCTATATTAGGGTCGCGGGGGGGTGGGGTGGGTGTTTCTCCATGCTCATCCAGGGGAGAACGTTTCGGGCGCTGGGCAGATAGACCCAGGACAGGACGCCAATCTATCACTGGACACACACTCACTCACTCACACAGACACACTCTATATGGGGCAATCTGGAGAACTCAATTGACTTGATCCATGTTTTTGGACTGTGGGAGGAAAGCGGAGAACCCGGAGGAAACCCACGCGGACACGGGGAGGATATGCAAACTCCACCCAGATTGGATTTTGAACTGGGAATCCCTAGTGCTGAGAGGAGAACATGCTAAACCACTAAGCCACCATGCCGCCCTATTTATATATATATATATATATACATTTTATATATATTTATTCATTATCTTCTGCTTTATCCTCTATTAGGGTTGCGGGGAGGGGGTTCCCCATGTCCATCCAGGGGAGAACGTTTCGGGCGCTGGGCAGATACACCCAGGACAGGGGGGCAATCTATCGCTGGGCACATTTTATATATATATATATATATATAGCACTGTAGAATTGATGATTTGTTGAAAATCTTTAGCTGTTTTAAGCATTCAGCCAAAAAAACCTAAAATTATGTAAATAATTTGTCAAATAAAACGTGTGAGGTTTCAGACCGTCACACCGGCGTAACCCTGAGGGCCTTTAGAACCCGTCTGACCTGCCGCTGAGTCGCTGAACTGCAGAACCTTCCCTCTGTTGTTCTTCAGGCATCATGACGACCGAGATCTCTACCTCCATAAACATCAAAGAGCCGCGCTGGGATCAGGGGACCTTCGTGGGCCGAGCGAAGCACTTCTTCACGGTCACGGACCCGCGGAACATCCTGCTGTCCGACGAGCAGCTGGACAGGGCGCGCCGCATCGTTCAGGATTACAGGTAACCTCCCGACGGGCGCGTCCACTCTGAAGCGGCGAGGCCGTGTGTTCCGTGGTCCTGATGTTCTGCGTGCTGTCCTCCGCCGCGGTGGCAGACAGGGGGTGGCGGCCCCGGGGCTGACCGAGGACGAGCTCTGGAGGGCCAAGTACGTCTTCGACTCGGCGTTCCATCCGGACACCGGTGAGAAGATGGTGCTGATCGGCCGCATGTCCGCTCAGGTCCCCATGAACATGACCATCACCGGCTGCATGATGACCTTCTACAGGTGAGCACGGCCGGTCCTGAAGGTTCCAGCCCTGAACACGTTCATCCATCATCCTCTACTAGGGTTGTGGGGGGAGGGGTTCCCCATGCCCATCCAGGGGAGAACGTTTCGGGCGCTGGGCGGATACACCCGGGACAGGACGCCAATCTATTGCTGGGCACTTACTCACTCACACACATACAATCTATATGGGGCAATTTATTCATTCATTCATCCAGTATCTTCCGCTTTATCCTCTATTAGGGTCACAGGGGGGGGGGGGGTTCCCCATGCCCATCCCGGGGTGAACGTTCTGGGCGCTGGGCAGATACACCCAGGACAGGACGCCAACCTATCGCTGGGCACACACTCACTCACACAGACACACTCTATATGGGGCAATTTTGGAGAACTCAATTGACTTGATCCATGTTTTTGGACTGTGGGAGGAAGCCGGAGGAAACCCATGCGGACACGGGAAGAACATGGAAACTCCACCCAGATGGGGATTCGAACCGGGAATCCCTAGTGCTGAGAGGGGAACGTGCTAAACACTAAGCCACCATGCCGCTGGCTGGGGCAATTTAGAGCCCTTTAAATTTACCTTTAAATATATGGATGATGTAGTGTGACACTGACTCGGTTCTCTACCTCCAGGTCGACCCCGGCGGTGCTGTTCTGGCAGTGGATCAATCAGTCCTTCAACGCCATCGTGAACTACACCAACCGGAGTGGAGATGCCCCCATCACGGTCAAGTCAGTACCCCCCCCCCCCCCGCAGTGCTGAACCTGTCTCTGACCGATCGCCGTTTATGTATTTATTTCATTCGTTGTGCAGTCAGCTCGGCACGGCGTACGCGTCGGCGACGACAGGGGCGGTGGCCACGGCGTTAGGACTCAACGCTCTCGCAAAGGTAGCGTCCACCGCGCGGACCCGGACCTCCCTGCCGTCGGCCCGCTGGACGAGGGGGTGATCTCTGTCTGCTCTCTTGTCTTTCAGCACGTCTCGCCGCTCATCGGACGCTTCGTACCGTTCGCCGCCGTCGCCGCCGCCAACTGCATCAACATCCCGCTGATGAGACAGAGGTAGGAACGCGGCTCGGTACGTTTGGAGACGCTCCGCGTCCCGGGCGGCGCGCGTCCTGATGGGCTTTTTTTACGTGTTCGCACACAGGGAGCTGAAACACGGGATTCCGGTCACGGATGAGAACGGAAACCGGCTGGGGGAGTCGACCAAGGCGGCGCAGCAGGCCATCACGCAAGTGGTGATCTCCAGGATCCTGATGGCTTCTCCTGGAATGGGTCTGTCGCCCGCCGGGCACCGATGCACCACGCTGTGACATCACATGACCTTATACTGACGCCGCTGGCGGACATCCTGATTCATACGCGATGTTAAGGGCCCTCGTTGGGGACTGCAATTGGTTCGAGATCAAAATTCAGGACTTCACTTTCAAATCTTCCGCTTTATCCTCTATTAGGTTCGCGGGGAGGGGGGTGGGTTCCCCATGCCCATCCAGGGAAGAACGTTTCGGGCGTGGGCAGATACACCCAGGACAGGGCGCCAATCCATCGCTGGGCACACACTCACTCACTCAAACAGACACACTCTATATGGGGCAATTCGGAGAACTCAGTTCACCTTGATCCATGTTTTTAGACTGTGGGAGGAAACCGGAGAACCCGGAGGAAACCCACGCAGACACGGGGAGGACATGCAAACTCCACCCAGATGGGGATTCGAACCGGGAATCCCTAGTGCTGAGAGAAGAACATGCCAACCACTAAGCCACCGTGCCTCCACTTTCAAATCCACTCATTCTAAATTTGAATTGAGGGTACACTGGAGCCTATCCCAGCACTGTATGGCCACGTTCTACATTTGCTGATACATTTGTAAGAACCTTTAATCAGCGTGTTCTCCGTTTTCAGCCATTCCGCCGTTTCTGATGAACGCTCTGGAGAAGAAGGCCTTTTTAAAGGTGAGTATCAGACGCAGTTGGCTCTTTAACCCCTTTAATACTCCGCACGCGTTGATGGAATTCTCCGTTTTATCTCCGCAGCGGTTCCCGTGGATGAGCGCCCCCATTCAGGTCGGCTTGGTGGGAGTTTGGTATGTTCTCAACATGCACAGCATTGTTTACGGTGTGAGGTGATTAAACATGACTGATTACTCTGAAACTTTTTTATTTTTGATTTTTTAAAGCCTGGTCTTCGCCACCCCGTTGTGCTGCGCGCTGTTTCCACAGAAAAGGTGAGGACCGTCCTGCCGTGGAGGACGTCCAACAGCACAAAACATAAACACACACACACACACACACACCTGATACACCCAGGACAGGATGCCAATCCACGTCAATGCCGATTGGCACACGAAATGCACACGATAGGGGGCAGTTTTTTCGAGCATTCAATTTACCTTGAATCCATGTTTTTTAGACTGTGTGAGAAACCTGGAGAACCCAGGGAGGACCAAGTGCTGAGAGGAGAACATGCCAATCACTTAGCCACTGTTGCCATTCAGAGTTTCATTCAGAAATGTGTTTATTAAAAACAAAATCATTCATAATCTGCTCTCGACGTAATCTAGTCCGGCTTTTAAGGTGAACGCTGTTCACTGTGTAACAGGATTCCGGTTTCCCTGGAAAAATCACACACTGCCGTCTAGTGGCCAAATTACAGAATACAGTTTCTAAACAGGTTGAGTGCCGATCGCTGTTTATATGAATCTGTATTTTATGATTTTTTTTTTTTTCCCCATAAATGTACATTTTTATGACGTGTTATTGTGAATGATGTCACGGCTGCTCACACGGCTCAGCCAATCAGATTTAAGGATCGGTGTACCTGTGTCCTAACCTTTCATTTCTCGCGGTTGTGTGCAGCTCCATGGCCGTGAGCCGTCTGGAGCCCGAGCTGCAGGACATCATCGGTTCCGGTCACCCGGGGGTGGAGAGAGTTTACTTCAACAAGGGCCTCTGAGGACCGCCGTCCCCTCCGGACGCAGCCGTATCCATCCTCATCCTCCTCATCCTCCACCTTCCTCCTCATCCTCATCTCATGATGTTTCCAAACCCGTCGATGACGTGCCAAAGTCCCGTTACCCGTCCCCCGCCGGGAGAACGTCCCGACATGGGAACCTTTTGTGAGACATTTTCGTGACTGTTGTGTTTTTAAGAGGACAAAAAAAAAAGTATTTTTAAAAGAGCAGGTCTGTGCTGGTTTGGGGGAAACGCGTTGAAATGGTGCTGATCTGCGTTTCTATCGGCTCTTTTCCATCATTCGAACGTACGGACGGTTAGACAGACAGACCGACAGCTTTACTCTGGGGATCTTTACACCCTCCATCCCCTCGTTCTCGACGTCCTGGGGTCAGGCCGTGGAGCTGGTCTTATTTATTGTGGGTTTGCGAGCGGTGGCGTCTGTGGTGCGTGCTGTGATCGTGTTGCTGCTGTACCAAACCATCCTGTGCGCCATCGTCACCGAGGATCAAACCCGCGGCTGATTATTCGGGTTCTCTGTGTATTCCGTTGTTGTCGTGGTTCTCTGTAATCGGCGGGACGCCGCCGCGGAAACCGGGGGAGGCTTCAAAAGCTAGAGGAGTTTGGATGTTTACACCTGTGTTAAAAAACAATAAATATTACTTTTGTCATACGGAGCTTCAGCGGAAATCAATTAACACAAACAACGGTGGCTTAGTGGTTTAGCATGTTCTCCTCTCAGCACTAGGGATTCCCGGTTCGAATCCCCATCGGGGTGGAGTTTCCATGTCCTCCCCGTGTCTGCGTGGGTTTTCTCTGGGTTCTCCGGTTTCCTCCCACAGTCCAAAAAACATGGATCAAGTCAATTCTCCAAATTGCCCCATATAGAGTGTGTCTGTGTGAGTGAGTGTGTGCCCAGCGATAGATTGGCGTCCTGTCCTGGGTGTATCTGCCCAGCGCCCGAAACGTTCTCCCCTGGATGGGCATGGGGAACCCCCCCCCCCCAACCCTGATAGAGGACAAAGCAGAAGATAATGGATGGATGGGTTCCATCAGGAACCTTTTTAGAATGAAATCAGGTTCAGAAAGCCGTGAGGTCTTTAGATTTAGATTTTGGGGACGAATTGGAATGCTCACTTCTCGTGTCTCGATGGAAGTGGAGCGGATTTTTTATATTTCATAACCCTGTGTTTAGAAGTACAAGGTTAATTATATCCCTCGTGTATAATTGAGGTAATAATTAATCATAAGTAGAGTTTAGCATGTTGGATTCGAATCCCAGTCTGGGTGGAGATTCCATGTCCTCCCTGTGTCCACGTGGGTTTCCTCCGGGTTCTCCGGGTTCCTCCCGCAGTCCAAAAACATGGTTCAAGGTCAAATTAATTGTTTCAAATTGCCCCATATAGAGTGTGTGTCCAGTGATAGATTGCCCCCCTGTCCTGGGTGTATCTGCCCAGCGCCCGAAACGTTCTCCCCTGGATGGACATGGGGATACCACCTCACAGCAGAACGGTCCAGAGTTTACCTCCCACCAGGGGCGGGGTCAGCTGATTAGCCGAGTTTCTGAGGTCCCCGAAAAACGCTATGTCAATAAATTGTACTTTTATTATTAATAATAATGATATTATTAATATTGTGTTTCAAAACCCTTTAACAGTGTACCACCTAATGCCCCGTACCCCTGTTGGGACCGTGGCACGTTTTGGCTCCGTTCCAGGTGAAACCCTTTAGAATTTGTGATGTCATAACTGCTCGATGCACTGCCCCGTGGACACGGACCTCGTTCACACCGAGGAACCGAGGAAGCCGGACGCTGCCAAGCTCTCGGACGATGGCATCCCGACTGCACCAGCTGCATTTTAATGCCGAAGGGGGTGTTTCCATTCAGAGGCCCTTCAGGAGCAGAGCTGCAGCGAGCAGACGCTCAGTGACCGAGCGGCGGCCGTACAGTGACCACATCAGCTCCTCTGGGAGGGACGTCAGGATGGCCACGGCAGACACGGGCGTGCCCCCGGTAAGTCACCGCCAGCTTTCCTTTCCTGCTTGTTCAGGTTGTTGGGGAGGGGGGGGGTGTTTGGTGCCCGAACGGCTCCTCTTCATTCGACTTGAGCTTTGAGCTGAATCGTAAAGTGCCTTCTGATCCGACATCAGTGCCTGACCTCAGTAACGCCCCCAGCAGGCCGATTCCCAAATCTGAGAGGCTGCACAGAACTACGTGCAGGTGGCTCACATCCCAGACAGGGAAGGTGAGTCCTGGTCTGTGTATAGTTTGCATGTTCTCCATTGTGTTTGCATTAAGTCCGAGCGGGTGCGAGCGTGGGCGTTGGTCTGTCAGTCTGCCGCGCGATGGACGGACATCACGTCCAGGGTGTTTCACTCGCCTTCGTCCAATGAGGGCAGAGTTTATTCAGCGCCCACCTGCAGCGTTAATGGTTCTTTAAGAAGTTTCTTTTTGGAAAGAAACTTTATCCTCTACCAAGGTCGCGGGGGGGGGGGGGGGGGGGGGGGCGCTGGGCAGATACACCCAGGACAGGGGGGCAATCTATCATCGCTGGGCACACACTTACTCACACATACACACTCTATATGGGGCAATTTGGAGAACTCAATTGACTTCACCCATGTTTTTTGGACTGTGGGAGGAAACCGGAGAACACGGAGGAAACCCACGCGGACACGGGGAGGACATGGAAACTCCATCCAGATGGGGATTCGAACCAGGAATCCCCAGCGCTGAGAGGAGAACATGCTAAACCACTAAGCTTTCGGTGCGAAATTAAAAGAACGGAACGACGCCGAGGTTTTATTGGGTTTTCTAGACGATTATAGAAGATTTAAGATGGAGGAACGAGACAGTAATTAAAGGTTCTCTCACAAAAGCATGTGCAGTAGCTGAGAGGGGGCGGGGGGGGGG
>JAFMOD010001579.1:13413-26740 GCA_019802435.1 Corydoras maculifer
GCGGACACGGGGAGAACATGCGAACTGGGAATTCGAACTGGGAATCCCCAGTGCTGAGAGGAGAACATGCTAAAGCCATGTTCTCCTCTCAGGCACCCGTAATTAAGCATTAAAGCTTTAAAACAGCAGAGTTGGAGTCAAACCCACCGTTTCCATGGACACGGTCGGTCCTGTTCTGATCTGAGAGTCTGCATTTGAAGTTGTTGGTGCAGATTTCATTCATGTTTTCTTTTCTTGTTGCGTGAAACAGCTTCTGCTCGTCGACGTCGGTTCCTCTGATTCTCATCAGCTGCTGCTTTTTACTACATTAAACACAAAGCAGTCTGTAATAATTAAGGTTTAAATGAAGGTGGAGGGGCAGGACGGCACGGTGGCTTAGTGCTTTAGCATGTTCTCCTCTCAGCACTAGGGATTCCCGGTTCGAATCCCCATCTGGGTGGAGTTTCCCATGTGCTCCCCGTGTCCGCGTGGGTTTCCTCCGGGTTCTCCGGTTTCCTCCCAGATTCCAAAAACATGGATCAAGTCAATTGAGTTCTCAAAATTGCCCCATATAGAGTGTGTGTGTGAATGAGTGTGTGTCCAGTGATAGATTGCCCCCTGTCCTGGGTGTATCTGCCCAGCACCCGAAACGTTCTCCCCTGGATGAGCATGGGGAACCCCCCCCCCCCCAACCCTAATAGAGGATAAAGCGGAAGATAATGGATGGAGGTGGAGGTGCGGTACGGTGGCTTAGTGGTTTAGTATGTTCTCCTCTCAGCACTAGGGATTCCCGGTTCGAATCCCCATCTGGGTGAAGTTTCCATGTTCTCCATGTGTCCGCGTGGGTTTCCTCCGGGTTCTCCGGTTTCCTCTCACAGTCCAAAAACATGGATCAAGTCAATTGAGTTCTCCAAATTGAGTGTGTGTGTGTGTGTGTGAGTGAGTGTGTGTACAGTGATAGATTGCCCCCCCCCCTGTCCTGGGTGTATCTGCCCAGCGCCCGAAACGTTCTCCCCTGGATGGGCATGGGGAACCCCCCCCATGACCCTAATAGAGGATAAAGCGGAAGATAATGGATGGATGAATAAATGGATGGAGGTGGAGGGGGGGCACGGTGACTTAGTGGTTTAGCATGTTCTCCCCTCAGCACTAGGGATTCCTGCTTCGAATCCCCTTTTGGGTGAACTTTTCATGTTCTCGCCGTGTCCGTGTGGGTTTCCTCAGGGTTCTCCGGTTTCCTCCCACAGTCCAAAAACATGGATCAAGTCAATTGAATACTCCAAATTGAGTGTGTGTGTGTGAATGAGTGTGTGTCCAGTGATAGATTGCCCTCCTGTCCTGGGTGTATCTGCCCAGCGCCCGAAACGTTCTTCCCTGGATGGGCATGAGGAAACCCCCCCCCCCCCACGACCCTAATAGAGGATAAAGCGGGAGATGATGGATAAATGAAGGTGGATGAACAGAACTCTCATTCTGAATAGGATTTCAGTCTTGATGATGTCAGAGTCTCGTACCTGCAGTACAGCCGCCACAGATCCGGGTTCTGTACTCTGTAGATCTTTCTGATGTTCTCCTGCAGTAAGCCTGTAAACTTCACATAACTCTCAACCTCCTGATACTCCATTGAAGACTGCGGTACTTTAAAGAACTGTAGAGACAGAAACCAGTGAGATTCAGAGAGGTGTGCAAAACATGGATCTGTACATAACAGGTGGTCCATCTGAGACATTAATATTGTGGTTTTAACGACAACAATCCACTTTTCAGGTGAACTGTGCAGACTGTGAGACTCCATCTGAATCTAAAGCATCATAACCATGTGAGGGACAAAGTTGGTCTCCACTTTACAGTTGTAACAAATTCCACTCTACAGCTCTTTACAAGATTGTGGAGTGGGTCTGTAATTAGTTGTTCCCATCCTGCCCTTGCTTTGTTCACTGGGGCAACCATAATGGAACATATAAAGGGTCTTCCCCAAACTGTTCTGTTGTTGTACTTATTGCTGTGGTGAACTGTTCAGGTAAATTATTATCTTCCGCTTTATCCTCTAGTAGGGTCGCTGGGGGGGTTCCCCATGCCCACGCAGGGGAGGACGTTTCAGGCGCTGGGCAGATACACCCAGGACAGGGGGGCAATTTATCACTGGGCACACACGCACACACACACACACACACACTCTATATGGGGCAATTTGGAGAATTCAATTGACCCTGATCCATATTTTTGGACTGTGGGAGGAAACCGGAGAACCCGGAGGAAACCCACACGGACACGGGGAGAACATGGAAACTCCACCCAGATTGGGATTTGAACCGGGAATCCCCAGCCCCTTAATGAATATAAATATTTAAATATAGTAATGCATTAAAAATGTCCCTCACTGTCATTGCTGTGGTCTCAGGACTAACTATTTTTTGGCCACATCAGGAGCTAATTTACATTATTTATGAGCAATACGGTGATAACCTGTCCATTCTGTTGATCCCTAACTCGTGGACAGACCGTGGTGATCACTGTACCTGAAAAGGTTTGTGAGGTTCCATCTGCCTCCAGTACTGCGGTGTAGCCCGGCTCATTTCCACGTTTCGCCGTCTGGTTTACACAAACAAATGAGTTTCAGTTTCGGTTCAGATCTGAGGCTCCGAGCAGAAAGAGAACAGAAACTGAATCTAAATGTCTTTATTGGTGTTGAAGGTCCAATCCAGACCTCTGCTCGTTCTCTCTCTCCGTCATGCGTCTGATATTCTTCATCTCTCCTGTTTTCGTTGAGATCAGCAGGTTTTCTAAGTTGAATAAATTCAAGCTTCTGTCAACAAACTGACCTCATCACGTACGACATTCTACAGAATTCACTCCTGAACTTCACACATTTCAGAATCATCAGAATCAGGACACTTTATTACCCAGATTCCAGAATTTAGTTTAATAATTAATAAATAATTAAAGTGACCAGATGTGCCGCTTTGTGCGGGACAGTCACGCAATTTCGATTTTCGAATTTTTTAGGCGTCCCGCAAATTGAGACGTTGTCCATCCATTCATTATCTTCTGCTTTATCCTTCTATTAGGGTCGCGGGGGGGGGGGAGTTCCCATGCCCATCCAGGAAGAACGTTTCGGGCGCTGGGCAGATACACCCATATAAGATACACCCAAGACACCCACCCACACACACACACACACACACACACACACACACACACACACACACACACACACACACACACTCTATATGGGGCAATTTGGAGAACTCAATTGACTTGAATGTGGGAGAAAACCGGAGAACCCGGAGGAAACCCACGTGGACACGGGGAGGACATGCAAACTCCATGTGTTTTAAATTGAGAAACACTGTGAAATAGTATAAAAGCTCAATGCTTACTATGTTTTTTTACGTTAGAGAAAGGTCCATTAAATCCATTAGATATACAAGTTATATATATATATATATATATATATATATATATATATATATATATATATATATATATATATATATATATATATAATATAATTTAATATATATATAGCCCAGCGATAGATTGGTGTCCTGTCCTGGGTCTATCTGCCCAGCGCCCGAAACGTTCTCCCCTGGATGGGCATGGGGAACCCCCCCACGACTCTAATAGAGGATAAAGCGGAAGATAATGAATGAATAAATATATATTTAATAATTTAGACAACCTTGATGCATTGGTGTCCCACATTGTCCCCCACAAACATAGTCTTTGTCTCACATCTGGTGAATTGGAATCTGGTCACTCTAATAATGATTATAACAGGAGCACCTAACCTCCAAAATCGATTTTAAAGCGTCCTGCTGCTGTGTTGATCTGTACAACCCCTTTCGGGTTTGGTGAGTAGTAACTGTCCAGTTCAGAATCACTGATCAGCGGAAATGGAAGGTCCTGTGTGATACAGATTAAATAATTAGTCGGTGATGAGGAGTGAGACAGAAAACTAAAAGGGAAAAACTGCTGTACCTTAAACCTCAGCCAAAAGCCACATTCTGTGTAATAGTACCAGTGCACGTCTTCATTAAGCATGCGCTTCATGTTCTCACCGAAGTGCCGGTCAGTCCTTATGATGGGTTTGGTGATGCAGTTGCTGTTTTTCTCTCTCTCACCCGCCAGTGACGTGAAACAGCACACCTGTGGACGCAGGTGAGGAGCAGCACTCCCAGGAGCCCCTCCCACTGGAACCTCGCAGGATAATAACTAAGCACTGCATTACAAAAGAAGATATTTCATAAAACAAACAATAAAGAATGACTATGTGAGCTCCGTGTCAAAGGTAGCTCCTCCTCCATGTACATTCGTGTTTACTACAAACAAAAGATCATCATACCTTTTAAATAATACCTTTGTCTCACAGTCTGAAATCAAAACTCATGCAGTAAAATGCCAAATTCATTCATAACAAATAAAACAACAAACAGCCAGAATATTAAAATAGCATATTAATAGAATATAGCAATGATAACGTGTTAATACAGATGCAGGAAACAATACAACGACTTTAAATGAAATTTCTGTGAATTCACCGATTAATAATATTTCAGGGCGGCACGGTGGTTTAGTGGTTTAGCACGTTCTCCTCTCAGCGCTAGGGATTCCCGGTTCGAATCCCCATCTGGGTGGAGTTTCCATGTTCTCCCCATGTCTGCTTGGGTTTCCTCCGGGTTCTCCGGTTTCCTCCCACAGTCCAAAAACATGGATCAAGTCAATTGAATTCTCAAAATTGCCCCATATAGAGTGTGTCTGTGTGAGTGAGTGTGTGCCCAGCAATGGATTGGCGCCCTGTCCTGGGTCTATTTGCCCAGCGCCCGAGACGTTCTCCCCTGGATGGGCATGGGGAACCCCACCGCGACCCTAATAGAGGATAAGAGGGAGATAATGAATGAATGAATAATATTTCATAATACTTACATCTCATTAGCATATTTGGGGAAGTGTAGCGTAATTTGTTTTATTGGGGTTTTACTGAAAAATACTGTAATACACTGATTTACAGGCCTGAATTTGTTTAGCACTTCCCAGAAACCGTAAATATCTGCTCTGTGTGATCTCTGTGTGATCTTTTTTGTGATCTCTGTGTGATCTCAAATTTTTAATTAATGAGGATCAATAAACGACATCTGAACTGAATGAGTGTGAGAGAGATAGATCCTGAGGTATTTAAATAAAAATAATATAAACCTTTTTACACCTTTTTTATTATTATTATTTTTTTTACATTTTATTTTTAACAAGCATCTCATTAGCATATTTCGGGCAGTGTATCGTAACATTCTTTCGTTAACACCAACAACTGAGTGTGTGTGTGAGATAGATATCCTAAAGTATTAAAATAAGAATGATATAAATATAATTTATATATATATATTTTTTTTACATTTCATTGTTTTTTATGTATATTTTTTTAAATCTCTAACTAGCATCTCATTAGCATATGTCGTGCAGTGTATCGTAACATTCTTTCGTTATGTGTTTTATTCGGGTTTAACTAAAAGATGCTGTAATAAACTGATTTACAGACTTCTTTACTTTATTAATTATAGATTTTATTTCAGTTGATTCATAAAAACATCATTATAAATCTCATGGATTGTTTTCTGTATCTGTATGAACGCGTCGTTGTTGCTGCGGCTGTTCTGGCTGTTTGGCGCCCCCGTGTGGCAGATGCGTTTATGGACGCAGGCGCGGCAGATGGGCTTCTACGCTGCTCGCTGTGTCGCTGCTCACGTTCAGGAGGAAAAGATGGAGCTGGACATCTGCTTCGAGCTCTTTTCTCACGTCACCAAGTTCTTCAGCTACAAGGTGGATGATGTTTGATTCTCTAAAGACCTTTTTAAAGTAGCTTTAGAACTTGAAAGCTAAGGACTCGGGGTGCAGGGTGAATGTGGAGTTTGGGTGGGTGCTGTTGCTCCACCTGCAGTGACCGTGGTGGGTTGTGGGTGTGCTCCTGTGATGCAGGTGGTTCTGCTGGGGAAGTTTAATGCTCAGGGACTGGGTTCAGATCACGAGCTGCTGGTTCGCTGCTCTGAAGGTCTGGAGTACGTGAAGGTGGTGATGAGCGGCGGGCGCATGGTGGGCGCCGTCCTCATCGGAGACACCGACCTGGAGGAGACCTTCGAGAACCTCATCCTNCACCTGCAGTGACCGTGGTGGGTTGTGGGTGTGCTCCTGTGATGCAGGTGGTTCTGCTGGGGAAGTTTAATGCTCAGGGACTGGGTTCAGATCACGAGCTGCTGGTTCGCTGCTCTGAAGGTCTGGAGTACGTGAAGGTGGTGATGAGCGGCGGGCGCATGGTGGGCGCCGTCCTCATCGGAGACACCGACCTGGAGGAGACCTTCGAGAACCTCATCCTTAACCAGATGGACCTGTCCTCATGAACCACACGATACCATTGACTCAACCAATCGGGAAGCTTCAACGTAGAACATGCATGGACCTGTCCTCGTATGGAGAGGAGCTGCTCAACCCCGACATCGACATCGAGGATTACTTTGACTGATCCACACCACGCCATGGACTCAGCCAATCGGGAAGCTTCAGTGCAGAACATGCAGGTGTTTTAATGAAGCGTCCCCACGTTCTCCAGTGGATCAGATCCAATCCAGACCGACTCTCTGCTGCTCACAGAACCCGTACTGTGAATGTGATTTAGCTCCAGAACATGAAATAATTATTCTTAATGCTTAATGCTGAGTCACTGCAGCTTTATTACAACTAATCTGATACTTCAGTTTATACATTTACATCTAATTAGGGGTTTAAACGGTTATATTTTAACATAACTAATAAAATTCTATTTTTAATATGGTGACACAGGGGTTAGCGCCTCCCCCTGAATGCAGGTAAATCCTGGGTTTGAATCCAAGTGAGGTTCCCAGTGAGGTGAACACGGGTCCCTTATGTGTGGAGGCTTCATGTCCTTCCTGTACCTGAGTGGGTGTGGTTTCTCATCTAAGGACGTTCTAATGGCTTCATTAAAGTCACTAAACTGTCCTGGTCATTAGGGGGTTAATGTATCAGGGACTGGTTAAGTACAGGGTAAGGTTTATTTCTGATATATTTTTTAATATTATTCTAATATTCTAATAACTTTCTGTAAGAACTAAAAATCTCTCATGTCTTTCAGCTTTGTTTGACTTTTTATTAGGTTTCTTTTAGTTCTGTGCTGCTTTTTAAATATAATTGAATAAAAGGCATGTGACGTCTTTCAATCATTTTTATCCCTTAGTTTAAATAAATCTTTGACGTAACCCATCTGTCAATTTAAACATTTATTATTAGACTTTTACCTTTAAATTAGTTTTTGTTTTATATATATATATATATATATATATGGTTAGCACGTTCGCCTCTCAGCGCTAGGGATTCCCGGTTCGAATCCCCATCTGGGTGGAGTTTCCATGTTCTCCCCGTGTCTGCGTGGGTTTCCTCCGGGTTCTCCGGTTTCCTCCCACAGTCCAAAAACATGGAACAAGTTAATTGAATTCTCAAAATTGCCCCATATAGAGTGTGTGTGTGAGTGAGTGTGTGCCCAGTGATGGATTGGCGCCCTGTCCTGGGTCTATCTGCCCAGCGCCCGAGACGTTCTCCCCTGGATGGGCATGGGGAACCCCACCGCGACCCTAATAGAGGATAAGCGGAAGATAATGAATGAATGAATGAATGAATATATATATATATATATATATTTTTGTAATTTAATAATTTTCTGTCACGTTCCACTCGCCCTGATCAGACATTTTTTGTGTTCAAAATTCAAATATCAGATTTTTTTTTTTAGAAACTTTTCGATCGTGTTCCAAATGTTCAGATATCCATCCATCCATTATCTTCTGCTTCATCCTCTACTAGGGTAACGGGGGGGTCCCCATGCCCATCCAGGGCGCTGGGAAGATACACCCAGGACAGGGTGCCAATCTTTCGCTGGACACACACTCACTCACACACACTCACTCTATATGGGGCAATTTGGAGAATTCAATTGACCTTGATCCATGTTTTCAGACTGTGGGAGAAAACCGGAGAACCTGGAGAGAGAACATGGAAACTCCACCCAGATTGGGGTGAATAATTGAGGATTGAGGGCATGGTGGCTCAGTGGTTAGAGCGTTGGACTAGCAGTCTGAAGGTTAGGGGTTCAAATCCCATGCCACTGAAGTTACCCATGTGGGTCCTTGAGCAAGACCCTTAACCCTCGTTGCTCCAGGGATGTTGTGTTTAACCCTGTGTTCACCTTGGAAGTCGCTTTGGATAAAAGCGTCCAATAAATGAGCAAATGTAAATGTAAATTCTTACTTTAAATGATTGAATCTGTGGCTCTAATGTAAAATTGTGGTGTTGGAATGTGTTGGGCGTTATTCAGGAAGCCTGTAGGGGTCAGTACTCCAGTATGTACTCGGGGTAAATCTGATCAGAGTTAAATATAACATAAGTTGTAGGAAATAAAACATTATCCACACAGCTGTCGTGTAAACTTTCAAACAGGTCACCATCAGGGTCGCAGAGGTCTGGACGTCCTGCTGTGTATCGCCCAACGATCACCCGGGCAACGAACATGAACCTGGAGCGGTTCCCGCTGCGTCTCTGATGATATTCGCTGTAGTTGTCTGCATAAGCTGCATGTTTATCAAAGTATGTTCCTGAAAGTAATGAAGTTAAACATTAAACATTCAATCTTAAAAACGAGGGGCCGCACTGTGGCTTAGTGTTTGGCATGTTCTCCTCTCAGCACTAGGGATTCCCGGTTCAAATCCCCATCTGGGTGGAGTTTCCATGTTCTCCCTGTGTCCACGTGAGTTTCCTCCGGTTTCTCCGGTTTCCTCCCACAGTCCAAAAACATGGATCAAGGTCAACTGAGTTCTCCAAATTGCCCCATATAGAGTGTGTGTGTGTGAGTGAGTGTGTGCCCAGCGATAGATTGCCCCTCTGTCCTGGGTGTGTCTGCCCAGCGCCCGAAACGTTCTCCCCTGGATGGGCATGGGCACGTCCCCCCCCATGACCCTAATAGAGGATAAAGCAGAAGATAATGAATGAATGAATCTTTAAAATGACAGAGTTACAGTCCAGCCCACCTTCTCCAAACGGCCGGTGATCGGTTCTGTTCTGATCTGAGAGTCTGCAGTTGAAGTTGTAGGTGCAGATGCCGTGCAGTTTGTCTCGTCCCGTTGCGTGAAACAGCTTCTGCTCTTCGACGTCGGTTCCTCTGATCCTCATCAGCTGCTGCTTTTTTCTACATTGAACACAAAGCAGTCTGTAATAATTAAGGTTTAAATAAAGTCAGAGGGAGGCGGCACGGTGGCTTAGTGGTTGGCATGTTCTCCTCTCATTCCCGGTTCGAATCCCAATCTGGGTGGAGTTTCCATGTTCTCCCCGTGTCCGCGTGGGTTTCCTCCGGGTTCTCCGGTTTCCTCCCACAGTCCAAAAAACATGGATGAAGTCAATTGAGTTCTCCAAATTGCCCCATATAGAGTGTGTGTGTGTGAGTGAGTGTGTGCCTAGTGATAGATTGGCGCCCTGTCCTGGGTGTATCTGCCCCGCGCCCTGGAGGGTTATGGGGAACCCCCCCCCGACACTAGTAGAGGATAAATAATGGATCTCCCGAAAGTGGAAGATAAGGGATGGATGGATAAAGTCAGAGAAACAGAACTCTCATTCTGAATGTGATTTCAGTCTTGATGATGTCAGAGTCTCGTACCTGCAGTACAGCTGCCACAGATCCGGGTTCTGTACTCTGTAGATGCCTTTGAAGTTTTGATGCAGTAAGCCTGTAAACTTAACGTAATCCTCAACCTCCTGATACTCGCGTGAAAACCGCGAAACGTGAAAGGCCTGCAGAGACACAAACAGCTGATTAGAACCAAAACCAGTGGGATTCAGAGAGGTGTGCAAAACATGGATCTGTACATAACATGTGGTCCATCTGAGACTTTAATATTGTGGTCTTCACAACAACAATCCACTTTTCAGGTGAACTGTACGGACTGTGAGACTTCATCTGAATCTAAAGCATCATAACATCATGAACCATGAACCTGCACTATAACAGCTTCCACTCTCAACCTTGACCAACCACGTCTTTAACTTTTCTTTTGGCTACTTCAGGAGTTTATTTCATGACCAATGTGATGATGACCAGTGAATCCTGTTGATCCCTGACTTGTGGACAGAGCATGGTGATTACTGTACCATATAAGGATGATTAGGATCCATGTCCTCCCAGTGCTCAGGCGTGGCGTCCTCGGTCATTTGTATTCCGCATCTGTGTCACACAAACAAATGAGTTTCAGTTTCAGTTCAGAGCAGAAAGAGAACAGAAACTGGATCTATAAATCTTCATTGATATTAAAGGTGAAATTCAGACCTTGGATCGTTCTCACTCTCGTACATGCGTCTGATCTTCACGGTCCGTCCTGTCCTCATTAATGACAGCAGGTTTCCTGAGGTTAATAATAAAATTTATTAAATGAATTTATTAAAGACCTGCTACTGTTAACATAGTGAGTTTATCATGTATGAGGTTCTATAGAATTCATTCCTGAACTGAACATTTAGTTTAATGATGGTTAACATGAACACTTTACCTCCAAAATCTATTTTTAACCATCCTTCTGCTGATGATATGATGTCCAAAATCCCTCTCTGGTCTTGTGAGTAGAGTTTCTCCAGATCTGAATCACTGATCAGCTGAAATGGAAAATCCTGTATGATACAGAATTACAGTCATTAAACAGATTAAAACTGACAAAACACTGTGCAATAAACAGTCTATTGTTATATATGTAATACAGTTCTGGCTCGACAATCAGTTTTTTTTCTACATGTACCACTTAATTTAATTTTTAATCACATGTGCAATACAATATACTTTATATAATCTATTTTTCATAGAACCTTCCCCTCTGTATTATATCCCATGTAGATAATTGAATAGTTTCCTTATTCTATTTTATTAATTGATTCATTCATTCATTTATTATCTCCCTCTTTATCCTCTATTAGGGTCGCGGGGGGTTGCCCATGCCCATCAAGGGGAGAACATCTGGGGCGCTGGGTAGATACACCCAGGACAGGGGGGCAATCTATCACTGGACACACACTCAGTCACACAGACACACTCTATATGGGGCAATTTTGAAAATTCAATTGACTTGATCCATGTTTTTGGACTGTGGGAGGAAACCGGAGAACCCGGAGGAAACCAACGCAGACACGGGGAGAACATGGAAACTCCACCCAGATGAGGATTCGAACCGAGAATCCCTAGCGCTGAGAGGAGAACATGCTAAACCACTAAGCCACCGTGCCACCTATTCTTTCATTCATTATCTCCCGCTTATCCTCTATTAGGGTCGCGGTGGGGTTCCCCATGCCCATCCAGGGGAGAACGTCTCGGGCGCTGGGCAGATAGACCCAGGACAGGGCGCCAATCCATCGCTGGGCACACACTCACTCACACAAACACACTCTATAGGGGGCAATTTTTTGAGAATTCAATTGACTTGATCCATTTTTTTGGACTGTGGGAGGAAACCGGAGAACCCGGAAAAAACCCACGCTGACACGGGGAGAACATGGGAACTCCACCCAGATGAGGATTCGAACCGGGAATCCCTAGCGCTGAGAGGAGAACATGCTAAACCACTAAGCCACCGTGCCGCCTATTCTATTTAATTCAATTTTTATTTTTGTTTATACTGATCTCTATTTTTTTAAGTACTTTTTGTAACAGATATAACAGATGTATCTATAAATTTTCCAATTCCTGTCACTTCTGCTGCTGAGAAATGTGAATTTCCCCTACTGTGGGACCAATAAAGGATTCTCTTATCTTAAAGTCATTAGGAGGTGATGAGGTGTGAAAAAAGAAAATGAAGTAAAATCTACTGTACCTTAAACTTTTTCCAAATTCCACCTTCTGTATAATAGCTCCAGTAAAATCGTCTGTTATCCATGGGTTCTATATGATCAGCGAATTACCCGTGCGTCCTTCCGATGTGTTTAATGATGAATTTGCTCTCTCTCTTACTCACTCTTTCACCTGTTGATGACATAAAACAGTATACCTGTTGACGCAGGTGAGGAACTACAGCAGGTGCCTCTCCCAAAGTGTCATCACAATAAGAAGGTATGTCAGAACTGCATTACATAAGAACACGCTTTAGTTCAGAGTGAGTGTGTAGAGTGTGAACAAAACAATAAAGGATTAAACACTATGTGAGCTCTGTGTTAAATTTAGCTCCTCCTTCAAGCACAGTGACATTTATTCATCCATTATGTCAACGATAAAAACAAAAATCAAACAATAAGCAGCCAGATTATTAACAGCAACGATGACGTGTTAATAAAAATACAGTAAATAGTACACGGGACTTTTAATTATATTTGAATTAACCAAAATAAGCGGCACGGTGGCTTAGTGGTTTAGCATGTTCTCCTCTCAGCTCTGGGGATTCCCGGTTCGAATCCCCATCTGGGTGGAGTTTCCATGTTCTCCCTGTGTCTGCGTGGGTTTCCTCCGGGTTCTCCGGTTTCCTCCCACAGTCCAAAAAACATGGATCAAGTTAATTGAATTCTCAAAATTGCCCCGTTTAGATTGTGTCTGTGTGAGTGAGTGTGTGTCCAGCGATGGATTGGCGCCCTGTCCTGGGTCTATCTGCCCAGCGCCCGAGATGTTCTCCCCTGGTTGGGCATGGGGAACCCCCCCCCCCCCCCCCACCGCGACCCTAATAGAGGATAAGCGGAAGATAATAAATGAATGAATGAATAACCAAAATAAAATATCTGATAATACTGATAATCATTCATTACCCTGTTAATATCTGCTCTGTGTGATTTTAATTAATGAGGATCAATAAACGACGTTACGGTGCATTACCAACAACAACCGAGTGTGTGTGAGAGAGATAGATCTTAAAGTATTAAAATAAACATAATATAAATCTAATTCATATATATTATTTTGACATTTCTTTGTTTTTTATGTATATTTTTTTAAATCTCTAATTAGCATCTCATTAGCATATGTCGTGCAGTGTATCGTAACATTCTTTCGTTATGTGTTTTATTCGGGTTTAACTGAAAGATGCTGTAATAAACTGATTTACAGACTTCTTTACTTTATTAATTATAGATTTTATTTCAGTTGATTCATAAAAACATCATTATAAATCTCATGGATTGTTTTCTGTATCTGTATGAACGCGTCGTCGTTGCTGCGGCTGTTCTGGCTGTTTGGCGCCCCCGTGTGGCAGATGCGTTTATGGACGCAGGCGCGGCAGATGGGCTTCTACGCTGCTCGCTGTGTCGCTGCTCACGTTCAGGAGGAAAAGATGGA
>JAFMOD010001579.1:27209-47734 GCA_019802435.1 Corydoras maculifer
AGCTTTAGAACTTGAAAGCTATGGACTCGGGGTGCAGGGTGAATGTGGAGTTTGGGTGGGTGCTGTTGCTCCACCTGCAGTGACCGTGGTGGGTTGTGGGTGTGCTCCTGTGATGCAGGTGGTTCTGCTGGGGAAGTTTAATGCTCAGGGACTGGGTTCAGATCACGAGCTGCTGGTTCGCTGCTCTGAAGGTCTGGAGTACGTGAAGGTGGTGATGAGCGGCGGGCGCATGGTGGGCGCCGTCCTCATCGGAGACACCGACCTGGAGGAGATCTTCGAGAACCTCATCCTGAACCAGATGGACCTGTCCTCATGAACCACACGATACCATTGGCTCAACCAATCGGGAAGCTTCAGTGCAGAACATGTATGAAGCGTCTACACGTTCTAATGTTCTCCAGTGGATCAGATCCAATCCAGACCGACTCTCTGCTGCTCACAGAACCCGTACTGTGAATGTGATTTAGCTCCAGAACATGAAATAAACAGTCCGAGTCTTAATGCTGAGTCACTGCAGCTTTATTACAACTGATCTGATACTTCAGTTTATACATTTACATCTAATTAGGGGTTTAAACTGTTATATTTGAACATTTTTCATTTTATATTAGGGTCGGGGGGGGGGGTCCCCATCAAGGGGATAAAGTGTCGAGCGCTGGGCAGATACACCCAGGGCAGGACGTCAATCTATCGCTGGGCACACACTCACACACGCACACAGACACACTCTATATGGGGCAATTTGGAGAACTTAATTGACCTTGATCCATGTTTTTGGACTGTGGGAGGAAACTGGAGAACCCGGAGGAAACCCATGCGTACACGGGGAGAACACCGAAACTACACCCAGATGGGGATTCGAACCAGGAATCCCTAGTGCTGAGAGGAGAACATGCTAAACCACTAAGCCACTGTGCCGCCCTATATTTTAACATAACTAATTAAATCATATTTAAACTATGGTGACACAGGGGTTAGCGCCTCCACCTGACAGCATGAAGATCCTGGGTTCGATTCCCAGTGGGGTGAACATGGGTCACTTTTGTGTGGAGGCTTCATGTCCTTCCCGTACCTGAGTGGGTGTGGTTTCTCAAACTGTCCTGGTCATTAGGGTGTTAATGTATCAGTGCCCAGGTAAACAGGAGGGGGGGGGGTTGTTGTGACAAGAGGGCCATCTGGTGTAAAACCGTGCCTTGTGGAATATGTGGATTTTCACCGCTGTGTCGCCCCCTAATGGCAACAAGCAGAAAGAAGAAGCAATGTGATTACACAGTTGTTATTTAGTAATTTATTGTAAAAAATTGTATCTATACTCTTATATACACAAACCTAAAAAATCTTTCGTAAATAACTTATTTTATATTATTTACAAATAAGTAAGATTCATTTAAGCCGTTTTTTAAAAATCGTTTCCTTATAAGTTGTGATTACTTTATGTTCACTGTTTAAAATAGTCTGTCTGGTGCCAACAATCACGCGCCGGTCAAAATCCAACTGATCGTATTGTTTCCACGTTCGGAAATTTGATCTAAATCTTACCTGAGTCTGCTGCCACGTGATTGGTCGATAAGAAGCAGTTTATTAATGGATGGATTAACGTTTAAAGTGGAGTCAGTATGCAGTCGTAAATTTTTAGTTAGTCATAATTATTCTATATATTTTTTTTGTTTATATGTTCTATGGTGAGTGGTTTAGTGGTTTAGTATGTTCTCCTCTCAGCACTAGGGATTCCTGGTTCGAATCCCCATCTGGGTGGAGTTTCCATGTTCCCCCAGTGTCCGCGTGGGTTTCCTCCTGGTTCTCCGGTTTCCTCCCACAGTCCAAAAACATGGATCAAGTCAATTGAGTTCTCCAAATTGCACCATATAGAGTGTGTTTGTGTAAGTGCGTGTGTGCCCAGCGATAGAGTGCCCCCATGTCATGAGGGTATCTGCCCAGCGCCCGAGACATTCTCCACCGGATGGGCATGGGGACCTCCCTGCGACCCAAATAGAGGATAAAGCGACAGATGAATGTTTTATGGTTTAATTTTAAAGTCCATCTGAAACACTGAACTGTGACAGTATTAATAAAAACTGTGGGGGGAGGTTCTAATATTTTTGGCTGTTTCTGTTTATGGTGAATATAGATCCTTTTCTTTATTGGGTCTGGGTTTCAGGGACAGCAGCCTAAGCAACGAGGCTCCAACATTCCCATCCCTAGATGCCTCCTTTAGATTTTTGGGGACATACAAAGGCGTTTCAAGGCCAACTGAGACATATCATCTCTTCATCCTGACCTGGCACCTTCCCAAGGGTCTCCTTCTGATTAAACATCCCTGGAACACTTCAGTATGGAGTCCAGGAGGTATCCAAACCAGATGCCTGAACCACCTCAGCTGGCTCCTCTCGACGTGTTACGAACAAGAACCTCTCATTTCAGCCACCTCGTTCTTTCAGTCACCACCCAACTCTGGGTACAGGTGAGAGGAGGAACGTTGACTGACCCGCAAATTGAGAGATCTTGCTTCACCACAACGGTCTGGAGGAGAGTCTCCATCACTTGAGGCAGGAACTCATCTCCAACCTGGATAGAGGTTTCCACTCTGTTCCGACTGAGTTCCAGGGTCACAGATGTGAAGGTGCTGATTCTGATCTACAACCTGGTCTAGTGAGAGCTGAAGGTCATGGTCTGATGATGCCAAAGGAACACATCATTGGCCAATAACAGACGATGGATCCTGATGTTACAAAACTGAAGGCATTGCGCCAGTTGGCTGCACCGAGAAATTCTGTCCATATAAGTTATGAACAAAATCGGTGACCAAAGGCCAACTGGTGGTTGGTGGAAACCGGTCTGACTTACTGCCGGCCATGTGAACCAAACTCCTGCTCTGTTTATACAAAAACTGTAAGGCCAGTACCCCATACATCCAAAGAACCCACACAAGACACCCCGAGTGACGCAGTTGAATGTCTCCTCCAGATCCACAAAGCACGTGTGGACTGGATGAGCAACATTTCATGCACCCTTCAGGATCCTTGAGAGAGAATAGAGGTCGTGGAACACTAGTTTCTTCTCCAGTGCTAAGGATGCTGAGGAGCATGATCCCCCTATAGTTGGAACACACCCTCCGGTTTCCCTTTTCGCAAATGGGGACCACACGGTCTCAGACAGTACAGCCCCACAACATCCAGAGCTTAAAGGAACTTAGGGCAAATCTCATTCACCCCTGGGGCCCTGCCGCTGGGAAGTTTCACCTTGGACAGAGTGATGGACAAACTGCCACCTGAGTCTGCAAACCCTGCTTGCTCTATGGAAGGTGTGTTAACTTTCAAGGCTGATTGACGTTCCTAGTAAAGCTCAGCAACTTCTCACCTGCACTGTATACAGTGTTGGTCCGAAACTGTTTTCCCCGTGTCTGAGTTGCCAGATGGGTCGCCAGAACCTTCTTGGAGCAAATCGAAAGTCGTTTTCCATGGCCTCACTGAACTGGCGAGTTTTACCCATCGTGACAGCTAAAGTCCCACAAGCCAGCCAAGCCTGATCAGACTCTTTCTTCAGCTTGACAACTGGTGTCCACTAAAGGGTTTTGGGATTGCCACCAGGATAGGCAACAACAACCATGCGTCCGCCGCACGGACAACGGGGAAACATGGCTTACTCAGATTCAATGTGCCCAATGGGGAGGCCATTATGATGTCAAACATTTTTTTAGAAACGGGACTTAAAGATCTATTGGACAGGTTCGGGACTGGTTCAGACCCAAACATTCCCAACAAACACTCATAACACATTTGGGTCTGCCAAGTCAGTCCGGCATTACGAGGTGGTGATCAGTCGATAGCAGATCACAGATCTGATGACATGATCATAAAGTCAATGGGTAACCTGTGACCTAGGGTGTCCTGGTGCCATGTGTATTTATGGACACCCTTGTGCTCGAACATTGTGTTTGTTACGGATAAACTGTGATACACATAGAAATCCAATAACAAAACCCCACTCAGGTTCGAATCGAGGCTGCTCCGCCCACTCACACCCTTCCTGGTCTCACTGTGATTACTTCCATGGTCAGCAGAAGGAGTCCCCACAAGGAGAACTTTACAGCACCATCTCTACGGACTTTAAGAAGCTGGGTACCCTGAGTTGTCAGAGCCAGTAACCCAATCTGGAGAGGTAGGGGAACCACCCTCTCATCTACCAAAGAGAACCCCAATGTGTTGACTGTTAGTACCACTCCTAGCTGACATCTTGCACCATGGACAACTCCAGAATGGAAAAGAGTCCCACTTCTCTCGAGGAGCCTGGTTCCAAAGCCCACGTTGTACATCGAGATGACCCCAACTATTTCTAGTTGGTACTTCTTAGCTTCTATGTTCTTAGCACCGGTTTAAGCAACTGAGGACCGAAACACCAAGACCCTCGCTTTTAGTTGCTACCCGATCCACACAGCACTGGACCCCGACTCATGCAAATCATCTGCATTAAATGGGGTTTGGCCCCTGATAGCTTATATTAATATAAACCTTCTATTGTTTTAGTTTCCTTAAAGTTTTGTAGCTTTTTAAATAGATTATTAAATATTAAGTATTTTTCAAATATATATTCATTCATTCATTATCTCCCGCTTTATCCTCTATTAGGGTCACGGTGGGGTTCCCCATGCCCATCCAGGGGAGAACATCTCGGGCGCTGGGCAGACAGACCCAGGACAGGGCACCAATCCATCGCTGCAAATATATATTATTATAGTTAAAATTATTATAATAATTTAAGTACATTGTTAAATATAAATATAAATGTAAGGTTAAGTGATTTATATTTTAAACCATGAAAAAAAACTAATAATAAAAAAACTAATATATATATATATATATATATATTCATTCATTCATTCATTATTTCCCGCTTATCCTCTATTAGGGTTGCGTTGGGGTTCCCCATGCCCATCCAGGGGAGAACATCTCGGGCGCTGGGCAGACAGACCCTGGACAGGGCGCCAATCCATCGCTGGGCACACACTCACTCACACAGACACACTCTATATGGGGCAATTTTGAGAATTCAATTAACTTGATCCATGTTTTTGGACTGTGGGAGGAAACCGGAGAACCCGGAGGAAACCCACGCAGACACGGGAAGAACATGGAAACTCCACCCAGATGGGGATTCGAACAGGGAATCCCTAGTGCTGAGAGGCGAACGTGCTGACCACTAAGCCACCGTGCCGCCTTATATATATATATATATATTAGCAGGATATGTTTTATTTATTATTCCTGTAATGTTGGGCAGATGTTCAGAGGTGAAAAATTCTTAATTAAAATGAATGAATCTGTGGCTCTAATGTAAAATTGTGGTGTTGGAATGTGTTAGGCGTTATTCAGGAATCCTGTAGGGGTCAGTACTCCAGTATGTACTCGGGGTAAATCTGATCACAGTTAAATATAACATAAATATTAGGATGTGAAACATTATCTACACAGCTGTCGTGTAAACTTTCGTACAGGTCACCATCAGGGTGGCAG
Source organism: Corydoras maculifer (assembly GCA_019802435.1). Classification (NCBI taxonomy): domain Eukaryota; kingdom Metazoa; phylum Chordata; class Actinopteri; order Siluriformes; family Callichthyidae; genus Corydoras; species Corydoras maculifer. Next base: position 32,720 of record JAFMOD010001579.1, read on the forward strand.
AAATCCGGATGTCCCGCTGTGTATCGCCCAACGATCACCCGGGCAACGAACATGAACCTGGAGCGGTTGAGTTTCTGATGGAGTTTGCTGTATTTGTCTGCATAAGCTGCATGTTTAGCAAAGTACGCACCTGGAAATAATCAAGTTTATTTTATCTGTAATTAAAGTCTAAATCTTTAAAAGGACAGAGTTACAGTCCAACCCACCTTTTCCATAGACGTGAGCTCCTCTCATCTGATCTGAGAGTCTGCAGTTGAAGTTGTAGGTGCAGATGCCGTGCAGTTTGTCTCGTCCCGTTCCGTGAAACAGCTTCTGCTCTTCGACGTCGGTTCCTCTGATTCTCATCAGCTGCTGCTTTTTTCTACATTAAACACAAAGCAGTCTGTAATAATTAAGGTTTAAATGAAGTCAGAGGGAGGCGGCACGGTGGCTTAGTGGTTAGCATGTTCTCATCTCAGCGCTGGGGATTCCAGGTTCGAATCCCAATCTGAGTGGAGTTCCCATGTTCTCCCCGTGTCCGTGTGGGTTTCCTCCGGGTTCTCCGGTTTCCTCCCAGATTCCAAAAACATGGATCAAGTCAATTGAGTTCTCCAAATTGCCCCATATAGAGTGTGTGTGTGAATGAGTGTGTGTCCAGCATGTTCTCCTCTCAGCACTAGGGATTCCCGGTTTAAATCCCAATCCGGGTGGAGTTTCCATGTTCTCCCCGTGTCCGTGTGGGTTTCCTCCGGGTTCTTTGGTTTTTTCCCACAGTCAAAAAACATGGAAAAAGGTCAATTGAATTCTCCAAATTGCCCCATATAGAGTGAGTGTGTGTGTGTGTGTGTGTGTGTGAGTGAGTGTGTGCCTAGGGATAGATTGGCGCCCTGGATGGTTATGGGACCCCCCCCGTGATTATGTCAGAGTCTCGTACCTGCAGTACAGATGCCACAGATCCGGGTTCTGTACTCTGTAGATGTCTTTGAAGTTTTGATCCAGTAAGCCTGTAAACTTAATGTAATCCTCAACCTCCTGATACTCGCATGAAAACCGCGGAACTTTAAAGGCCTGCAGAGACACAAACAGCTGATTAGAACCAAAACCAGTGGGATTCAGAGAGGTGTGCAAAACATGGATCTGTACATAACATGTGGTCCATCTGAGACTTTAATATTGTGGTCTTCACAACAACAATCCACTTTTCAGGTGAACTGTACGGACTGTGAGACTCCATCTGAATCTAAAGCATCATAACGTCATGAACCATGAACCTGCACTATAACAGCTTCCACTCTCAACCTTGACCAACCACGTCTTTAACTTTTCTTTTGGCTACTTCAGGAGTTTATTTCATGACCAATGTGATGATGACCAGTGAATCCTGTTGATCCCTGACTTGTGGACAGAGCATGGTGATTACTGTACCCTATAAGGATGATTAGGATCCATGTCCTCCCAGTGCTCAGGCGTGGCGTCCTCGGTCATTTGTATTCCGCATCTGTGTCACACAAACAAATGAGTTTCAGTTTCAGTTCAGAGCAGAAAGAGAACAGAAACTGGATCTATAAATCTTCATTGATATTAAAGGTGAAATCCAGACCTCGGATCGTTCTCACTCTCGTACATGCGTCTGATCTTCACGGTCTGTCCCGTCCTCATTGACTTCAGCAGGTTCTCTGAGGTGAATGATGGAATTTAATAAATGAATTTATTAAAGACCTGCTACTGTTAACATAGTGAGTTTATCATGTATGAGGTTCTATAGAATTCATTCCTGAACTGAACATTTAGTTTAATGATCGTTAACATAAACACTTTACCTCCAAAATCTAGTTTTAACCATCCTTCTGCTGATGATATGATGTCTAAAATCCCTCTCTGGTCTTGTGAGTAGAGTTTCTCCAGATCTGAATCACTGATCGGCTGAAATGGAAGATCCTGTATGATACAGAATTACAGTCATTAGGAGGTGATGAGGTTTAAAAAAGATAATTAATTAAAATCTACTGTACCTCGAACCTCTTCCAAGTTCCCCATTCTGTATAATAGCTCCAGTACACCTGTTCAGTCTCCATGGGTTCCATCTCATCTATGAATTAGCCGTCAGTCCTTCTGACGTTGTGTTTAATGATGAATTTGCTGTGTTCTCTCTCTCTCTTACTCACCCTCTCACCTGTTGATGACATAAAACAGTGTACCTGTTGACGCAGGTGCAGGTGCCTCTCCCAGTGTGACATCACAGTCAGGTGGTATCTCAGAACTGCATTACATAAGAACACGCTTTAGTTCAGAGTGAGAACAACACAATAAAGGATTAAACACTATGTGAGCTCTGTGTTAAATTTAGCTCCTCCTTCAAAGACATTTACTACAGCAGAACAAACAGAAGATCATCATACCATTAAAACAATACAAGTTCAAGTTCATTCATTCATTCATTCATTATCTCCCGCTTATCCTCTATTAGGGTCGCGGTGGGGTTCCCCATGCCCATTCAGGGAAGAACGTCTCGGGCGCTGGGCAGATACACCCAGGACAGGGCGCCAATCCATCGCTGGGCACACACTCACTCACACAAACACACTCTAAACGGGATAATTTTTGAGAATTCAATTAACTTTATCCATGTTCATTTATCGAACCGGGAATCCCTAGAGCTGAGAGGAGAACATGCTAAACCACTAAGCCACCATGCCGCCAGATTATTATTATTAATTAATTAATTAATTTATTTATTTTAACGCTTATTTTGTTAACCCGTGAGGGGCTGTATAAGACTGCATCGCGGGCCGGCACTTTGAGACCCATGACATAAAGCATCATAACGTCGTCCCATGAACCATGTGCACCTTCACAGCTATAACAGCTTCCACTCTCAAACCTGACCAACCACGTCTTTAACTTTTCTTTTGGCTACTTCAGGAGTTTATTTCATGACCAATGTGATGATGACCAGCTGTTGATCCCTGACTTGTGGACAGAGCATGGTGATTACTGTACCCTATAAGGTTTATTAGGATCCATGTCCTCCCAGTGCTCAGGCGTGGCGTCCTCGGTCATTTGAATTCTGCATCTGTGTCACACAAACAAATGAGTTTCAGTTTCAGTTCACCAGCGATGGATTGGCGCCCTGTCCTGGGTGTATCTGCCCAGCGCCCGAAACGTTCTCCCCTGGATGGGCATGGGGAACCCCACCGCGACCCTAATAGATGATAAAGCAGAAGATAATGGAATGGATTGATGGATGGATATTAAAGGGCGGTACGGTGGCTTAGTGGTTGGCATGTTCTCCTCTCAGCACTAGGGATTTCCGGTTCGAATCCCAATCTGGGTGGAGTTTCCATCTTCTCCCCGTGTCCGCGTGGGTTTCCTCCGGGTTCTCCGGTTTCCTCTCACAGTCCAAAAACATGGATCAAGGTCAATTGAGTTTTGCCCCATATAGAGTGTGTGTGTGTGAATGAGTGTGTGTCCAGTGATAGATTGCCCCCCTGTCCTGAGTGTATCTGCCCAGCGCCCGGAACGTTCTCTCCTGGATGGGCATGATGGGTATGGGGAACCCCCCTGCGACCCTAATAGAGGATAAAGCGGAAGATAGTGGATGAATGGATGGATGATATTAAAGGTGAAATCCAGACCTCGGATCGTTCTCACTCTTGTACATGCGTCTGATCTTCACGGTCCGTCCCGTCCTCATTAATGTCAGCAGGTCTCTGAGGTTAAAAATAGAATTTAATAAATGAATTTATTAAAGACCTGCTACTGTTAACATAGTGAGTTTATCATGTATGAGGTTCTATAGAATTCATTCCTGAACTGAACATTTAGTTTAATGATGGTTAACATGAACACTTTACCTCCAAAATCTATTTTTAACCATCCTTCTGCTGATGATATGATGTCCAAAATCCCTCTCTGGTCTTGTGAGTAGAGTTTCTCCAGATCTGAATCACTGATCGGCTGAAATGGAAAATCCTGTATGATACAGAATTAAAGTCATTAAACAGATTAAAACTGACAAAACACTGTGCAATAAACAGTCTATTGTTATATATGTAATACAGTTCTGGCTCGACAATCAGTTTTTTTTCTACATGTACCACTTAATCTAATTTGTTAATCCCATTTTTAATCCCCTGTGCATATAATTGAGATGTTTCCTTATTCTCTATCCATTATCTTCCGCTTTATCCTCTATTAGGGTCGCAGTGGGGTTCCCCATGACCATCCAGGGGAGAACATTTCGGGCGCTGGGCAGATTCACCTAGGACAGAATGCCAATCTATCGCTGGGCACACACTCACCCACACAAACACACTCTATATGGGGCAATTTGGAGAATTCAATTGACCTTGATCCATGATTTTGGACTGTGGGAGGAAACCGGAGAACCTGGAAGAAACCCACGCGGACACGGGGAGAACATGGACACTCCACCAAGATTGGGATTTAAACCGGGAATCCCTAGTGCTGAGAGGAGAACATGCTAAACCACTAAGCCACCGTGCCGCCCTGTTTACCTATTCTTTTTCATTCATTATCCTCTGCTTTATCCTCTATTAGGGTTGCGGGGGGGGGGGGTCCCCATGCCCATCCAGGGGTGAATGTCTCGGGCGCTGGCCAGATACACCCAGGACAGGGGGGCAATCCATCGCTGGACACACTCTCACTCACACAGACACACTCTATATGGGGCAATTGGGAGAATTCAATTGACCTTGATCCATGTTTTTGGACTGTGGGAGGAAACTGTAGAACCCGGAAGAAACCCACGCGGACACGGGGAGAACATGGAAACTCCACCCAGATTGGGATTTGAACCGGGAATCCCTAGTGCTGAGAGGAGAACATGCTAAACCACTAAGACACCGTGATCTCTATTTTTTTCTTTTTTTTAAGTACTTTTTTGTAACAGATAACAGATGTATCTATACATTTTCCAATTTTTGTCACTTCTGCTGCTGAGAAATGTGAATTTTCTGTGGGACCAATAAAGGATTATTATTCATTCATTCATTATCTCCCGCTTTATCCTCTATTAGGGTCGCGGTGGGTGGGGTTCCCCATGCCCATCCAGGGGAGAACGTCTCGGGCGCTGGGCAGATAGACCCAGGACAGGACGCCAATCCATCACTGGACACACACTCACTCACACAGACACACTCTATATGGGGCAATTTGGAGAATTCAATTAACTTGATCGGGCGGCACGGTGGCTTTGTGGTTTAGCATGTTCTCCTCTCAGCGCTAGGGATTCCCGGTTCAAATCCCAATCTGAGTGGAGTTTCCATGTTCTCCCCGTGTCTGTGTGGGTTTCCTCCGGGTTCTCCGGTTTCCTCCCACAGTACAAAAACATGGATCAAGTTAATTGAATTCTCAAAAATTGCCCCATTTAGAGTGTGTCTGTGTGAGTGAGTGTGTGCCCAGCGATGGATTGGCGCCCTGTCCTGGGTCTATCTGCCCAGCGCCCGAGACGTTCTCCTCTGGATGGGCATGGGGAACCCCACCGCGACCCTAATAGAGGATAAAGCGGGAGATAATGAATGAATGACTTAACTTGATCCATGTTTTTGGACTGTGGGAGGAAACCGAAGAACCCGGAGGAAACCCACGCAGACACGGGGAGAACATGGAAACTCCACCCAGATGGGGATTCGAACTGGGAATCCCTAGTGCTGAGAGGCGAACGTGCTAAACCACTAAGCCACCGTACCGCCCGGTATTATTATTATTATTAATAATAAAAAAAAAAGTCATTAGGAGGTGATGAGGTTTGAGAAAGACAATTCATTAAAATCTACTGTACCTTCAACTTTTTTCAAATTCCACCGTCTGTATAATAGTTCAGTCTCCATGGGTTCCATCTCATCTCTGAATTCGCCGTCGGTCCTCGTGATGTCGGGTTCAGTGATGCCTCTCTCTCACCTGCTGACATAAAACAGTGTACCTGTCCACGCAGGTGAGGAACTACAGCAGGTGCCTCTCCCGGTGTAACATCACAGTCAGGTGGTCGCTCAGAACTGCATTACCTAAGAACACGCTTTTTGTGCAGAGTGTGCTCTGTGTTAAATGTAGCTCCTCCTTCAAGCACAGTGACCGTAACGGCCTATTCGACTGCTCATTATATTCTAATTATTTATATTCAAATTCTATTTTCTATTGTCTGTTCCGTTCAGAACACTGACGTTAATTTCCATGGTTACGAGGCTACAAACGTTCCAACGGTGGAATTCAGGGTAAAAGTGTTTAGAGGGGCGTCAAGAAGCCATAAGCTCCCTTTGATCTTTAATTTCAGCCAATGAGGTTCGCAATCTGTTGGAATATTAATTGTGTTTACGTAGAGTTTATTACCTTTTCCAGTATTAAGATGGGGCAGCATGGTGGCTTAGTGGTTTAGCATGTTCTCCTCTCAGCACTAGGGATTCCAGGTTCGAATCCCCATCTGGGTGGAGTTTCCATGTTCTCTCCGTGTCCGTGTGGGTTTCTTCCGGGTTCTCTGGTTTCCTCCCACAGTCCAAAAACATGGATCAAGTCAATTGAATTCTCCAAATTGCCCCATATAGAGTGTGTCTGTGTGAGTGAGTGTGTGCCCAGCGATGGATTGGCGCCCTGTCCTGGGTCTATCTGCCCAGCGCCCGAGACTTTCTCCCCTGGATGGGCATGGGGAACCCCACCGCCACCCTAATAGAGGATAAAGAGGAGAAGAATGAATGAATGAATAAAAAATAAAGAATGTACATTAATTAATTAATTAATCAATTAAAAACTTCTGCCAGTACAGTAAGTAAATTAATGGTTGAGATTTCTTAAAACAAGAAAAAAGTTTCTTAAAACTAAATTATTTAACTTAGAAATACAATGGTTTAGCATGTTCTCCTCTCAGCACTGGGGATTCCCGGTTTAAATCCCCATCTGGGTGGAGTTTCCATGTTCTCCCCGTGTCCGCGTGGGTTTCCTCCGGGTTCTCCGGTTTCCTCCCACAGTCCAAAAACGGATGGATCAAGTCAATTGAGTTCTCCAAATTGCCCCATATAGAGTGTGTCTGTGTGAGTGAGTGTATGCCCAGCGATGGATTGGCGCCCTGTCCTGGGTGTATCTGCCCAGCGCCCGAAACGTTCTCCCCTGGATGGGCATGAGGAACCCCACCGTGACCCTAATAGAGGATAAAGCGGAAGATAATGAATGAATGAAATACATTCAAGTAAAAAAACGGTCCACTGTTCTCAGATTTTCTGACCAGCCCGCGGTGATGCAGTGATGACAGATCAAAGACTGACATAAAGAATTCGAGCCGACAGATCTTCAAATATAAATCGGTTTAATTGTCACAGATTCGTCCTCATCTGAATAACGAGAATTAAATTAACACTTGTGTTCTTACAAAACAGAACGTCTACGGACAGCACGTCTGATCATCATCTGAACTCAGGACTGACCGGAGATCAGCGTCTCCTCTACAAACACCGCAACGTCCATCAGGAAGGTCACGCCAACGTACAAACACTCTCACAAACAAAAGAACAAATCGACAGGTCCCGGGTTAAAAGGCTCATGATCTGCATTCCAATTCACCTCAATAGTGTTATGGATGTAAAGGTCAGGGTTCGGTACAGGTCACTGGTCACATCAATCCACAGCAGTGACGGGAGGAACCATCAGGTGGGGTGTTTGTGTGTGTGGGGGGTGGGGTGGGGTGGGGTCGGCTGGGGGGGTGGCACAACATGGTCCATCAAATATCTGCTGGGTAAAAAAAAAAAAGAAAATAAAAAGAAAAAGGTTAAAAAAAAAGTATTAAATAAATAAATTAATTAAATAATTAATTAATAAATTAATTAATAAATTAATAAATAAATAATGGACAATTGGTCGTCCCCGTCGTGAAATCTTAAGGATGAAAACCGAATCTCTTACACCATCTTCTCACTTGTTTCATGTTGAAGGCATCTGGACGACCTTCTCCACGACGTTGAATGCGGATCCGTTTACCAGGTTTACATTAATTACTAAGGTGGTCGATCTATTCGTGTCAATCCGCTGACTCTTCGCTCGGGTTCGACCCGTTCTCAATCCGGGAGGGTGAGGCGTTACACCCCCCACAGACGTTTGTGACATCAGACAGTTGAAGGTTTTAATTTGGGGTGAAGGTCTGATTAATGTTTCCATAACAGAGCAGGATCCACAGGATGACATCACAGTTACCCGGGGCTTTCGTATGACATCATGACTCAGAATCACCCGAATCATCTGAACACTTTAAATTTAGATGAGAACACCAGGGGGAGCAACTCAAAAAGGACAGCAGAGCGGCGCAGCTGATTGGACGACGAGCCTGTGATCATGGGGCTCACTTATTTGTGCAGAACCCAAACATCTTGTGGGTTATACAAGGGTTGAGTGGCAATGGGGGGGGGGGTGTTTACAATAGAAGTGGGCGTGGCAGCTCAGTTTCCAAGTCCGAGTCGAGTCCCACAAGTCGATTCCCACGAGTTGATCCATCTGAGTCGATACGTCTGAGTCGATACGTCTGGATAAAAATGTTTTACAATAGAAGTGGGCGTGGCAGCTCAGTGTCCGAGTCCGAGTCGATTCCCACAAGTCGATTCCCACAAGTTGATCCGTCTGAGTCGATACCTCTGAATAGAAATGTTTTACAACACAAGTGGGCGTGGCAGCTCAGTCCGAGTCGAGTCCCACAAGTTGAATCACACGAGTCAAAACATTTGAATAAAAATGTTTTACAATAGAAGTGGGCGTGGCAGCTCAGTGTCCGAGTCCGAGTCGAGTCCCACAAGTCGATTCCCACGATTCGATTCCCAAGATTCGATACGTCTGAGTCGATGTGTCTGGATAGAAATGTTTTACAATAGAAGTGGGCGTGGCAGCTCAGTGTCCGAGTCCGAATCCCACAAGTCGATTCGCTCAAGTCGATTCCCATGAGTCGATACATCAGGATAAAAATGTTTTACAACAGAAGTGGGCGTGGCAGCTTAGTGTCCAAGTCCGAGTCGAGTCCTACAAGTCGATTCCCACGAGTCGATACGTCTGAGTCGATACCTCTGGATAGAAATGTTTTACAATAGAAGTGGGCATGGCAGCTCAGTGTCTAAATCCGAGTCGAGTCCCACGAGTCGATTCCAACAAGTCGACACGTCTGGATAAATGTGTTTTACACTAGAAGTGGGCGTGGCAGCTCAGTGTCCGAGTCTGAGTCCCACGAGTCGATCCCACGAGTTGATATGTCTGGATAAAAATGTTTTACAATAGAAGTGGGCGTGGCAGTTCAGTGATTCGGGTGTTGGGCTGTCAATCTGAAGTTACCAATGTGGACAGTTAAGCAAGACCCTTCACCCTCATTGCCCCAGGGGGCGCTGTACCAACTCCGCGTTCTGGGTAACGTAACGTGATGTACAGCGTATCAGTGTGGAGGTCGCCTGAGGGTCCGGCCCGGTCAGGTTCACATCGACCCCCCCCCCCCCCTGTACTGTACATACTGAACCTCCAATCGCCACCCAAAATCAGGATGACATGTCCTGTCCCAACACAGGACTGGTTCATATTTAAACATCAGTAGAATGTTGCTGGTGAAATGACCCAGGGACCCAGCAGTGAACCTTGTGGTGTGCAACACATGGTAATGATTATCACCTTCAACACAGTCCAGTGTGTGTGGCGAAGGCGACCTGCATCTTCATCATCACGGCCGCCGTCGACTGTCGGAGGTCATGTGACTCATTAGAAGCTATTTCGTGTAATGACTCCTTGGCACGGAATCAACCCAAAAACTGAAGCCAGGGGTGGGGCAACCAGCAGAGCACCATAGAGTATGGGGGTGGGGGGGGGGGTACTGCAATGAACTGCTGTGGGGAGAAACTACAAATTCAGCCACATGGAAATCAAAGCAAACCACGTTCCATGTTCTCCAGACGGGTTCCCAAACAGTTTAAAGGCATGTCATTAAAGGTGAACTGGAAATACTTTGCTGCTGTGTGTGTGTCTGTGTCTGCAACCTGGTGACCCATACACGGGAGCAGGGATAGGCCTCGACACCACCAGAATAAAAGTGGCTTTAAAAGTGAATTCACCTACAGGCATCTCTCATCTATTTTGGAATATTAAAAAAAAAAAAAACAATAGAGACGGGGGAGAACATGCAAAAGTACAACCGATAGTCATATATAAATTAAATGTAAAAAAAAATAAAATAAAATCAGGCAGCACGGGGGCCTGTGATCTCACCTCACAGAGAGAGGGAGGGTCCAGGGTTGGATTCCTAAGCAGGTAGGTGAGGTCCTTTGTGGGTGTGGATTTTGCATGTTCTCCCCGCATCAGTCTGGGTTTTCTTTCACAGAAACGAAGAACACTGACATGAGATCAGTTCAAATACTAAATTGGCACTGGGTGCAAATGGGTGTGCAAAAGTGTTTTGTGTGTGTGTGTGTGTGTGTGTGTCTCATGTCCTTAAGCCGGAGGTTCTCCTTGGCCGTGTCCCTCCGCTCCGGTTTGGCACGCGTTTTAACGTCACAGCTTCACATTCCGCAGGTCTAATGCTAACCAACGGCTCCGGGTTCGATCCGGGAGCAGGTGCTAATCCGGGGTGCGCTTCCCGACCCCGTCAGTAGAACTCGATCAGGTACTCGGGGTAGATCTGGTTGCTGTCGAAGATGACGAAGATTTTGGGGTTGACCGTGTCGTCCACGCAGCTGTCGAAGAAGTTGGAGATGCTCAGGTCCTTGGACGGCGGGCGGCAGTAATGCGGGTGCCCCAGCGTGTACTCGCCCACCAGCACCCGCGCCAGGAACATGCACTTGTACGGAGGCTCGCTCTGGAAGATAGGGGGCGCCAGGCCGTGCCTCTGCAGTGTGAAGTTGTGCTTGTTGGTCGAGTGGCAGAACTTGCTCGAGTACTTGGCGTCCCGAGCAAAATAGCTTCCTGTGAACACGGGGGGGGGGGGGGGGTGTGGACAGAATTCCAACCAATGAACAGCCTCGGAGTTAAAAGAAAATGTTTGAATGTAGTGAACATCTACACTGTGGGATGTTCTCCCTCGATTCATGTGATACGATTCGTGACAGTCGATACATCTGAGTCGGTAACCACGAATTGATACGTCTGAGTCGATTCCCAAGAGTCAATTCCAAGGAGTTAATTCATATGAGTCGATTCCCATGCATCGATTCCCATGAGTGGATACATTTGAGTCGATAACCACAAATCGATACGTCTGAGTCGATTCACACGAGTCAATTCATGGGGAGTCAATACGTCTGAGTCGATTCCCACGAGCCGATACCCACGAGCCGATATGGCTGAGCCGATACCCACAAGTCGATTCCCACGAGTCAAAACCCATGATTCGATTCCCACGAGTCAATACCCACGAGTTGATACGTCTGAGTTGATACCCACAAGTCGATTCCCACAATCAAAACCCATGAGTTGATTCCCACGAGTCGATTCCCACGAGCCGATTCCCACGAGCCGATTCCCACGAGCCGATTCCCGCGAGCTCAAAACCCATGAGTTAATTTCCACGAATTCATGGGGAGTCAATACGTCTGAGTCGATTCCCACGAGCCGATACCCACGAGCCGATATGGCTGAGCCGATACCCACAAGTCGATTCCCACGAGTCAAAACCCATGATTCGATTCCCACGAGTCAATACCCACGGGTTGATACGTCTGAGTTGATACCCACAAGTCGATTCCCACAATCAAAACACATGAGTTGATTCCCACGAGTCGATTCCCACGAGCCGATTCCCACGAGCCGATTCCCGCGAGCTCAAAACCCATGAGTTAATTTCCACGAGTCGATTCCCACCAGTCGATTCCCACGAGTCGATTTCCACGAGTCGATTCCGACAAGTCAAAACACACGATGAATGAAAGAATTGGGACTCCGACACACCCCATACTAAGTTGGTTTCTCCATTTGGAGCCTCAGCACTGGGACACTGGGAGAAACAGTTTGGGGAAGGCCCTCTTCTGTTCATCTCAATTAAAGCTTCATTAACCTCCCGGCTGGATGAAGGTAACCCCCCCCCTTCCCCCCCACAGAGTGAGATGTTAATCCACAGCACCCGCCTCCTACCCCATTGTTTTTAGTATGTAGATTTGGTATGTTCTCCACAGACGGACCCAGTCTACGGGACGGCCGGCGCTCAGTGAGGGCGGTACCTTTGCCGTAGACGTCGCCGTGGCTTCCGGTCAGCCTCCAGTCGAAGTTGTGGGTGCAGATGGCCTGGATGTTGCTGTGGCCCGTCCCGTGGAACAGCATCCTCTCGTCGATGTCCAGCACTCGCTTGATCTTCCTCAGCTGGGCCTTTTTCCTTCAGACACCAGAAAGAACGGCGCGCGAGTGAGACCCGGCTCTGACCGCCGTCTCCGACATCAGACCGACGGACAGGACGCAGGACGCAGGACAGGCCGTCTCCGACGTCAGACCGACGGACAGGACGCAGGACGCAGGACAGGCCGTCTCAGACGTCAGACCGACGGACAGGACGCAGGACGCAGGACAGGCCGTCTCAGACGTCAGACCGACGGACAGGACGCAGGACGCAGGACAGGCCGTCTCCGACGTCAGACCGACGGACAGGACGCAGGACGCAGGACAGGCCGTCTCCGACGTCAGACCGACGGACAGGACGCAGGACAGGCCGTCTCAGACGTCAGACCGACGGACAGGACGCAGGACGCAGGACAGGCCGTCTCAGACGTCAGACCGACGGACAGGACGCAGGACAGGCCGTCTCAGACGTCAGACCGACGGACAGGACACAGGACGCAGGACAGGCCGTCTCCGACATCAGACCGACGGACAGGACGCAGGACGGCGACGTCCCGCCGGAGAACCCGTCTCGTCTCGTCACGGAAACCCATTCCATCAAGATCTCTACACTCTGTTCTTGAGCTGAGCCTATCCCGGTACATTGCTGGGCTCCCAAGGAACCTACTTATTTACAAATGTTTGTAAAAGTGGGCGGGCGGCACGGTGGCCTAGTGGTTTGGCATGTTCTCCTCTCAGCGCTAGGGATTCCCGGTTCGAATCCCCATCTGGGTGGAGATTCCATGTTCTCCCCCTGTCCACGTGGGTTTCCTCCGGGTTCTCCGGTTTCCTCCCACAGTCCGAAAAATAAATGGATTTAAGGTCAATTAAATGCGCTAAGACATGGATTCAAGGTGATTTGAAGGCTCCCAATTGCCCCTATATAGTGTGTGTTCAGTGATAGATCGGCACCCTGTCCTGGGTGTATCTGCCCAGCACCCAAAATGGTCTCCCCTGTATGGGCATAACGAACCCCCCTCCCCCCCGAATTAATACAACGTTCCTGCCTTTTGCTTTTAAAGATACAGATTTATATCTAGGGCGGCACAGTGGCTTAGTGGTTTGGCATGTTCTCCTCTCAGCACTAGGGATTCCCGGTTCGAAACCCCATCTGGGTGGAGTTTGCATGTTCTCCCCGTGTCTGCGTGGGTTTCCTCCGGGTTCTCCGGTTTCCTCCCACAGTCCAAAAACATGGATCAAGTCAATTGAGTTCTCCAAATTGCCCCCTATAGAGTGTGTCTGTGTGAGTGAGTGTGCCAAGGGATAAATTGCCCCCCCTGTCCTGGGTGTATCTGCCCAGCGCCTGAGACGTTCTCCCCTGGATGGGCATGGGGAACCCCTCCCGCCCCCACGACCCTCACAGAGGACAAAGCGGAAGATAATGGATGGACGAATCATTAAGAAGACGTTCTAAAGTGCGCACCTGCAGAAGAACTCCCACAGGTCCAGGTTCTGGATCCTCTGGATGCATTTGATTGGCTGAGACACGGTCCTCTCGAACAGCCGCGCCACCTCTTTGTACTCGAAGGTGTTGCTGCAGACGGAGACGAGCTGAGACGCAGACACACAGGCGCTTCGCTTAGAACCCAACGTTCTCCACCTGCCGCCACCACCTGCAGACCTCCAGGAACTTGAGAAGAACCTTCAGTCCTGACTCTGTAGTGGTTTAGCATGTTCTCCTCTGGGCGCTGGAGGTCCAGCTTCGAATCCCAATCTGGGTGGAGTTTCCATGTTCTCCCCGTGTCCGCGTGGGTTTCCTCTGGGTTCTCCGGTTTCCTCCCACAGTCCAAGAACATGGATTCAAGGAAAATTGAATGCTCTAAATTGCCCCATATAGAGTGTGTTTTTGTGTGTGTGTGTGTGTGTGTGTGTGATTGGCGTTCTGTCCTGGGTGTATCTGACCAGCACCCAAAACGTTCTAGTTCTCCCCTGGAAGGGCATGAAGATAACTCCCCCCCCCCCCACAACCCTTGCATGAAGGTGGTATAGTGTTTAGCATGTTCTCCTCTCAGTGCTGGGGTATCCAGGTTAAAATCCCAATCTGTGTGGAGTTTGCATGTTATCCCCATGTCCTCGTGGGTTTCCTCCGGGTTCTCCGGTTTCCACCCACAGTTTAAAAACCTGGATTAAGGTCTATTGAATTCTCCAAATTGCCCCATATAGTGTTTGTGTGAGTGTGTGCCCAGCTATGCACACACGTCCTGTCCTGGGTGTATCTGCCCAGCGTCCGAAACAAACTGGGTGGAGTTTGCATGTTCTCCCCGTGTCCACATGGGTTTCCTCCGGGTTCTCCGGTTTCCTCCCACAGTCCAAAAACATGGATCAAGTCAATTGAATTCTCCAAATTGCCCCATATAGAGTGTGTGTGTGTGAGTCTGTGCCCAGTGATGGATTGGCGTCCTGTCCTGGGTGTATCTGCCCAGGGCCCGAAACATTCTGATGGGCATGGGGAACCCCCCCCTTGACCCTTAAAGAGGATAAAGTGGAATATTATAGATGAATGAATGGATGCTGTGTGAAGGAGGCGGAGCTTGTACCTGATACGCTTCGTCAGTGTTCACTCTCTCCCAGTGGCAGGGGACGGGCAGAGCCAAGTTATCACAGATAAACCTACAACACACCAATTAAAACTCAACACGTCATACTGCAGAGTGATGTCACTGTGATGTCATATCAGTGTGAATTACATCAGAGCCATGGGGGGGGGGG